>JAEDXX010000337.1:0-74029 GCA_021725515.1 Epicauta chinensis | reverse complement strand
ATAAAGTTTAGTTAGAACTAACTTTTTGCAAAATTTGTTGATTTATTAAGATATCAAGGAATTCGGCATAGGAATATAAAAAAATAGTCCACTCAATTAATTAAAAAAGAAAGGGCCGGCCCTGTCTTTACGTTTCAAATAGTTTAGGCTAGCTCATTTTAGACTTATCTCTCTATTCAGTGGCAGTCTTGCAAGACAAAAATCATTTTAGTTGGTAAGGGGGCTTCTCGAGCGCCCTCGAGTCAACACTCCCCCGTCCAAGAAGGGCCATACACGGGGGGTGTTTATTCCTTTCTCCTCCACTTCTCTGTTTTCATCTTCCATTTAAGGACCTCATTATTTGCGGGATTGAGTCTGTTATTTAATAGTGCCTAGTGCTGTTTCTATGCCCTTGTAGATATTTCAAAGAATTTGGCTATGCTTGTTCATTACATATACGAGAAGTTGCCAAATTGAAAGTTTTCCTGAAAGTTTGTATAAAGCATTGGCAGTCAACTATTTATGTAAATAGTGTTCTTATTCGATTTTGACTCGAAGAATAAGTTTTTTTTTAAATCTTTAAAACAAAAACTCGAATAATTCAAGAATAAATAACAGGAGCTAATTACTGTCTAGACTGACACACCTTACCGTTCAAACTAAAACATAATGACGCATACGCAAGCTGACATCAGAACTTGCATTACCACCAAGCCTTCAAGGGCTTGAATCATAAATAATGCAGCACCTTCCTTGACTATGAAATTATTACACAAAAAGTAGCCGAATTCTAAAACTTCCGCGTGAAGCCCTTTCCATATGTCAAGTACAGAAGCAGACATCAAACAACAATTCTGCCGATCAAATTTGAGCTTTAATAAATCGCATTTAGCACAAGTGCTCAATGCGAGGAACATATCCTCGAAGCCTTTCCCTAGTATTAATTTTTGGCACTACTCATATCTATAGGGGAGAGAGGGGCAAAGTGGGCCCCTTCAAATTTTCAAAGCTTCAGAAAATATTGGGGTAAACCTTTTTGAAATTTCTTATATAATGAGGGATAAAAAGGACCATTCTCTTTTTGAATATTTATTAATAAATTGTGAAAATAAAAATTCAGAATGAAAAATATCAATTATTAATTTTCTTTGTGGGGGGCCATTGTCCCAAATTTTCGATTTTTTAATTTTAATGGACGCAGCACAACAATGTTAAATACGTATCAAGGGTCTAAAAAAAAGCGAACGCGTAAAAAAAATTATTGATATTATGATTATTTCCTTAAAGGGCCCACTTTGCCCCCCCCCCTTCCCCTATACAGTTGCGATCAAAAAATTTTGGACGGCAAGGACATCTAATTGTCAGTTGGTGTAGGACAGCCTTTAATATTCTATATATTACAACATTAATAATAACAGTAATGCTTGGCCCAGATTAAACATTCTTGAACGTCAAAAAAACGCCGTACAAAATTTTTTGATCGCAACTGTATATAAAAGCGATTTACCACTCACGCACTCACTCACTCACTCATCACGATATCTCCGAAACTATCCGTCCGATAGACTTTAAATTTGGCACTTAAATTTCTTTTGTGACGTAGACGGTTACTAAGAACGGATTTTTGAAAATTCACCCTCGAACGAGGTTAAAAAGGACATTAAAGTTTGAATACGATGAAATCTAGGAGACTTTGGAAATAAGTTTTGATAATTTTGCTGTCACCACGCGTCGACGAGAAGTAACTTTTGACAATTTAGCGGTACATTCAAAACAGTATTAAATATTTTGTTTATTATATTCTATGTCTAGGTTCAACAATCAAATATTACCGTGTGCTCAGCAAAGCGGGGTGGTATCAGTTAGTCTTTTATAAACACCTATACGAAGTCCTCCCAAAGCAGAGTAACTTAAGACAAGATAGCTTAAACTTTTACTTTACTTGGCATCTTTAGTAAGAAAACCTTATAATATCTCTGATTCTGCTTTGTTACTATAAATTGAATCTTTCAAATAGAATTGAGTAAAAATACCATAAAACCGATCTGCGTCTTGGATAAAAATGTCTATTTTGTTCGCCACAACTGTGTTATCTTCGACAAGACCTCGAACAACAATAATTACAAACAATTTTGCAATAAACGTTAAGCAATTACAACCGAATGACTACATAAACCCCCCATCAACAGCTCGTTATCAGTTTGAAGTTATTATCGTCAACACCTTGAACTTTTACGACCTATATACGTCCATATTCTACACAAAAACCATATCTTTATCCCTAAGTTGATTCCGGGAATGGAGCTAAGCTCATGGGAGTCTGCAGCTACCTAATTAAGGCCCTTTTTTTTAGAAAAATTGAAGGCAAAACAGATATTACTGTTTCCAAATTTGAACTATTTCAGAAAAATTCTCTCCACTGAACGTGAAACGTGTGGTTGAAACTTTTATGAACATGTTCATAATTGTGAAACCAATGACGATAGAGATGCAGATCTTATTACAGAATAGAACAACGGTCACATGTTGCGCTACACATATGCGTAAACTGTATTGTGCAACGCCAACATAACTGATAATCCCGATCTTCATCTATCCGGCAATTTTACGTGTTGCAAGAAAAACAGTGCCATTCTATTCCTACAAATCACCGTACGATAAAGTTGTGTGCCAATTTAAGAAATAATGGAGAACATCAACTATGATAGTCCGTATTGTAATTACCGATCACCGTTGAGTACCCGGTATGCCAGTAAAGAGATGCAGTACAATTTCAGCGATCAAAAGAAATTCTCCACGTGGCGAAAATTATGGATAAATCTAGCCAAAGCCGAAAAAGTAAGCATTTGTTTTGTGTATCAACTTGTAACGATAGCGAATTGAGGTTATGTCAGTTATCATGATTTTTACACGCACAATTAGACGGTTAACAACAAATATTGATTGTTAAATCAACTTTTATTTGAAATTTAACAAATTATTAAGCGAATAGTCCTGAAAGTTAATTAATTAAAGAATTATTTAAAATGAGTATTGTTGGTTGCATACCATTCTACCGCGATTAATTAAATTGATATAGGCGCCCTCTTATGGTTTTTATTGAAATTTGCAATATATTTGAAATTTCAGCGCCATTTAAATATAATTTTTCGACACAATTAAACCGTTTGTACAATTATTAGATAAATATATTTCATTTCAACACAATATTTGTTCACAATGAATTATCAGTAGTATTTGGCAAAAATTGATTGATTTGAGAAAATTATAAACTAAGTATTATTGGTTGCATACAGTACGATGCTATTAGTTAAATTGATATCAGCGCCCTCTTGTGGATATTATCGAAACTCGCAGTGACGTCACAATTATTTGAAATTTTAGCGCCATTTGATAGATAGCGGCAAATTCAAATATTTATCGCTTTTTTTATACTAAAATACATATCGACACCATATAATATCGAATTCAAATACGATAATGCCGTTATTATTAATAACATGATTTTCGGTAATAATGAATCGTTAATTACGTTTTTATTTATGAAGAAAGTTAGTGTAATTGTTGCTGAAACAAAATGCAAAATTATACCCAACGAATTGAAGATTCTTGTCAATAAATCGGGCATTACACTACCCAACATATAACCAATCAAAACAACGACTTTGATAATGATAAAAGCACTAAAAACGATATTTGGGAATAATTTTGAAGTGTGTGTATCGATGACGATTTCAACAGATTCTGAATAAAACGCAACACACATAATTCCAATCAACTACAATTAATTGCTTAGTATAAATTCATAGAAATTTCTGTAAATAATTTCTCACCAATTGTGCAATACTTAGTACGAATTCACGACTACAATAGTTGATTTGTTGTGTGATGTCTTCGTGTGATAAGCGCTTATCATCGTTCTCAATACTGAAAAAACGTAATAATTGTGGATTTGTTAGAGGAGTCGACATTGTTGCAACGAAATGTTTATTTAAATCAAAACGTTTCGAATCAATAAATCATCTATTTTTAGCCAAAAAACGATGCACAATTAACGCCTATGGAATTTAGTGAATTTCTCCAGATCTTGTGCTGTAATTATTCGAGTTTTACTCAATTCGAACGATCCATCATCTGATGTTAATCCATCAAAATCGATTCGTGACTTTGCTCGCAATTTATTATCGTTTTTATTGTAATTAAAACCGCGATGTACATATTGCCGATACGTGATTTTCGGTGTTTCCATCGTAGATGTTACGATTGCACTCTTTGATTGTGGTTTACTTAATGTTTTTCGATTATTGTCTAGCGGTACAGTTGGAGATCCTACAATTCGAACGCTATTAAACCAACGATAAAATCGTATTTAATGTGGTTTAACTGAAAATTGGTGTTTCATCTTTGGATACGGGAAATGTGCCACCGTAGGATATCGGTGTTCGTTTTGGTTGCCACTGTGGTTTGGTGGATTTTTTACAATGTCGTGTCTGCAACTCATCTTCACTCTCATAATTGTCAACGTAACGAATCTCTGTGTCTCGTGTTTTTTCCGGTAGTATTATCGTAGATTTCTTCGACACCACCCTGAAATTTCACGCTATAAAGTCTACAGATTCGTGCCGAAAATGGCGTTATTTCCGGTCAATTCGGATAGAGATTAGGGGGGTCCAATCTGTTAGGCTTACTGGGATTGCCATTTGTTTGCCGCCGAGACTCTACGAATTTCCACGAACTCGATTGGTTTCATCACATGTCTTCTCAGTCGCGAGTTTTCGCTTGGATTCGTGGAAGTTCGGTAAAGTTGGATTGGATGTAAGAATTATGGGGGAATTACCCGTAAATTACAAGAGCGTCCCATAGAAAGACCAGTCCAGTTGTTATATTAATTACATTTCCAATAATAAAAATTGTTTCTTTATTTATAAATAATAAACTAGCAGCACATACGAGAAATAATACACCACCAATTGTTGATATAATAATCCATGCATTCCACTGTATCGGTTTAAAATAAAATAAAACTACATTATCAATAATTGTTATAAAGGTAAAGCAAGAAGCTACACTGCATAAGAATAACATTAAATTCAATGGCAATTTATAATTGTAAATGTTTAAAATGATTATAATAGTTAAACATCCAGAACAACATATCTGCAAGAATTATTTGATTATTGCGGAATTAATTAATTAATTAGAAGCAAAATTAACTTACAAATTCGGCTATTCTAAAAATATTGTAATTAATTCTCGATTTCAGTGAATCTTTTGGATAATCGTACAGAGCCATAAAGTTGCAATTTTGACGTGCGTCAATTTGAATTTAGTCTACTTGACTTTAACTCTAGGATAAGTATATGAATTATCTATTCGCTGACAAGGAGTATAAGAACCGATTCTACAATTGTTTTATTCCACTCGTTATTCGTTTGAGGTATACAGACTTAGAGCACTTTTGTCGGAATATCGGGCTGTAGAGTCGGCTCTTAATGTGCGGTATCTCGAATAATGTTCACTTACAGACCGGTGAAATTGAGCTTTAGTGCCGGAACTAGCGCAAGAGAGCTTATAACTAAAGGGCGGATTGAACGTCATTTGGAAAGATTTACAACGCTCGAAATGCACCATTGGCGTAGTTTAATTTTAATACATGTATTTGCATAAATTTATAAGAAATGACACGTAGAACAAATCAACAAAAATGTGTTCATAATTTTATTTATCTTTTTTTGTCTAAAATTGTTGTTCTTTTTTAAATCCTCTATGGGAGAATCACCAGTTTGTTGTCCCTGACGAGCCGCTTTTTAAAGAGTGAGAGAGAGAGAGAGCGACCAGAATTTCATAGAAATTCGCTACAACTATGCACCTGTTTTTTCGTCACGACGTCGCGGTCAACTGGTCCACTGCTTTTCTACGTTCGGACACTATTTGTAAAGAAAAACCTTTCACAAGAAAAGATAGACTATGCAGGTACAACGGCTGTGGCCAATACGGTCTATACGAATTTGTCAGGAGACTAGAATTTGCTTTGCTCCATCTTGGAGCTGATATCCGCCCATGACTTATAACTAATGGCGGAATGAAAAGACGGTAGAATCAATCCTTAATTAATATTACAATTTTATAATTTCTGTATATCAAATACTATATTGCTTACCCATTTTGCTACTCAGTTTTGTCCTGCATCGGTATTTTAAAATAACACTAGAATACTGAAAGACAGTGCTGGATTTAGGTTTAGACTCATGAGGTCCGGGCCTAGGGCGGAACAATTTAGGGGGCGCCAAATTTTGAACTGTAAGGCAACGTTCAAGTATTATGGAACATTATTACCAGGGTGGGGGGTTAAGTTAAGCGTTATTAGTGTGTTATGCTGCGAGGAGTGTTATGGGAAAGAAGTCCCAAAAATGTTATGATATGGAAGGGGGAGCGAAAAATTTTCTAAAAAAAGGTTACGTAATATTTGAACGTTCCCTAAGCAAAATTTTAGAAACAACTCAAGCTGAAAATCTGTTTTTAGTTTCCAGTTTACAGACAGTTGTATAAAGCAATGTAAGGCACTGAATCTTTCTTGTATCTGAAAAGTCCAAAAATGCATAGGTACAATTCTTGACTGTTTTTTCTTCATGAGTAACATGGAAATGTTACAGAAAGGCACCATTTTACAATTAGATCAGGCCTAGAACGTCATCGGAGTTAAATCTGCCACTGCTGAAAGAGATGTTAAAGTGTCCACCGTGAAGAAAAATTGCTAGATCTAGTATTGTAATGCGAACTGAAACCAATTCTGTTACTACCATAATTAAAAGTGGGGGAATTGTTAACGACGGCGGGAACTGCTGAAGAACTACTATTCTAGAAGAGATCTGAAATTTAAATTGGCTATTAGAGTGATTTTCAGGGGGCACTTACAAACGTCTCTCTTATTTCCAGGCTTATCTCTTTTCTCATGTTTTTTTCACCTTTAACACAGCTTTCCGCATGACACGCCAAAAACAGGATATTTCGCATATAAGTAAAGGCAAAAAAAAATAGCAAATAAACAAAATATCATAGTTTATTATCAAATTATTATTAAAATATGTACATGGGTGTGTATAAAGCATGTCTATATCAAATTTCGTAATCCTGAATTTGTACAATTCTACAAAAGAAAGCAAAAATTAACGTGTAGACACCGCTTGATATGCGTATGAAAATGACACTGTATGGACGGATTTTGATAACATTTTCTTGAAATTTTTACAACATTTATAATCTAAATTAAAACTAATTAATTGGGGAAATATGTGTGAGTTTTTATTTACACGGCTCATACATTTTCCACAAAAGTGTTAAAATAATAATAGGTCTATTTTTATGGAAGAAATAGTGTTATAGTTCGGACCACGAGAATTTCAAACCATTCACGGATAACTGCAAATGTTCCCACCAATACTACTATCTATTTCATGTGGGCTAGTGACGTCAAGAGAAGACACTCTGTATGCAACCGAATAGTCTTCTAATTACGTCACGTTGTTACTAAGTGGATCCGAACTATGTCACCCCATTGTCTGCCTCTGCAGAAATGGATACAAAATACGAACAACTGCCTAGCCACATAGAGATTAGTAGTTAAAGTTTTAACATATGTGGCTAGTTGAGTCGTCAATACTGTATACAAAAAAAAATAATTAAAAATCCTTTTGTTTTTTCCACGTAAACACGCCGTCTATTAGAAAAACAATCGTATTAATACCGGCACAAATGATCGACGTCATCAGCATTGTTAAACGGTAAGCATTCGGATGGAAGGCGTAATTTTGTACTAATTTCGTACGTGCAATAATCAATAGAATCGTTGTTAGGAAGAATACAAACGCACCAGTAAATTGGAATAATGTTACTGTACGATACGGTATTTGATCACCGATTATTTTACAAAATATCATAAGTACATTGATTAATATATAACCAGTATATGCCGTATACATAATACCAACATGCGATAATTGCGTTTTACCTAAACCAATCACTTTGACCGGTTCGTAAGCGAAACCAATACATCCAACACAAATCAACTGTAAATTAAAAAATCAAGCCACTTAAGACCGTATTTACAACTATTCTAGTGTGCAACTTAAGGCTGAACGCCAAAAGAGAATTGAATATTTTGTTTGATACAATTTGTAGATTTTCTCCTTGGTTCGTCAACGGAATGGAATCCAATTTTCGGCAATTATAGAGAACAAAGTGCTAGAAGTCGCCATGTAACTCTTTTTCAAAGATTCGCATCTATTTTCCAACAAACACCCAAACTCTGAGTATATCAAATTTTGCTAAAGTGGATTCGATTCTTAAAAGAAACAGATTCATGGCACCTCCAAGCACACTATCTTCTATAACTGACATGAATTCCATTCCATTCTGATAATAAATAAGAGAGAAAACGAGTAGAAAATGAGACTTTACTTAAAATATTCGTCATTTATCGGTGTAAAATAGTGCCGCGTTCACCCTTAAGGTCCGCGCTTTAGAAATCTTCTTGTCTTCGAAACGTGAAGACAGCATCGATTGCAAATATCACCGAATTCAAGAAGGCACAAACCACTGAAACTACCAACAAATTCAATTCGTACATGTACGGATCGTATGAGTAACGGCGTATTTGTGCTGACCGATCAGCGATTAATAGAACAGCAGTAACAAGAAATAGTGCAGCACCACTTATGGAGTATATCGCCGATGTACGGTACGGTATACGATCTTTCAAAAATCGTTTACTAATCAGAAAATTCACATTGATCAAAATATAACCGAGATATGCTGTGAACATGATACCAATGTGGTGGAGATCACTGTTGCCCAAACCGATCGTCTTCACAGAATCGAAGGCAAAACCGATACAAAAAACGCACAACAACTAAACCAATCATTAATTAATTCAATGCAATTTTTATAAACATGTCAACTCACCAATTCGAGGATTTTCAAGCCGAGTTGCCAGTTCTCTTGTAAACGCTGTTTAATTGTTTTCTTCGGTTGTTGGGGTTGATTGGCTTCCTCATTTTTATTTGTCTCGACCTCGGCGGACATCTCCAATTTCTTTGGAATATCGTAATGGGATTCTCGATTAGCCACTTTGTCGACTATACGGGAACACGCTCAAATGATGACTGACCGTCCCATCGCAATGACTTAAGTCTTTTAATTGATATTAACCCTAATATTACCTACGCCCACACAATTACACATGTGGGACGAATTAAATTTGTAGAATTTCCATAATTTAAACGTCTAATGCCCTTTTTGCGTCATTTATTTAATTCATTTTAACAAATTACAATAATTATTTGGTTAAGTAGAAGAAATCGATTGCCATAAAGATCGATTTGATAAATTGCAGCAGGCCAACAATTAACGTAGCGCCAGTACGAAACGGTTTGTCCGTATCAGCGTACGCCACCATTGCCAATATGAAACTGATAAAATTGATGATTGCACCAATGATTGTGTGGAATCGTTCGATTTCTGTCTGTTCAACATCGAAAATGTACGCCACAATTGATATACCAACAATAATTAAGTAAGCAACTGTGGCTGTTAACAGATAGACCTGTTGGCTTCTATCGTAATAATTTAGCGAGAAATTGTCCCAAACGATTGCTTCACATGTACCAACTATCTACAATCAATTGCCTTTAAAATCGAGTTTTTGTCTATTATGGAATTTTATACTTCTTCAATGACTTTTAGGAAGAATGTCGGTGTGCTGAACAGATCTTTGCAACCTCTCATCTTGAACTGTCAGATTTTTTTGGCGATTTGATAAGGTGTCTCGATTTTGTCGAAATTGAGTTTTTGTCAAATTGCGCATTTTCCAAATCGAAGTCAACTTAATTTGTTTTGTGGAAATGGTTGGAAAATGGTAAAATGCGGAAGCGAGACCACCATTTTTGCCCGCTCAATGGAGCTTAGTCTCTGTGATCCTAGAATCCAATTCCAAAAGAATTTCAGCATGCTTCCATAGTAGCGGCCGGATCTCAACTTTCATCAAAGGTCCATGCTGAAGTAATATTAGAGAAGTAAAGGAAAAACGCGTCAAGTTCACGGGATTTGGTTCTCTTAATATCCCTTTCTTCCAAAGCTTGTTGAGGGCAAATTTGATCCTCAAAAGGGAGCCCAAAACATAAAAGCTGCAAGAAGAAGGACTGAAACTGTCTTACAAATTTGGACAAAGTCTCAAACTATTACAGCGCAATTTTTGGCAGCCACGGAGTATTTCTTTAATGATTTGCTTAGAAAAAAAAAGAATTTAATCTTTATTTTTATGTATTTCGTATAATTTCAAAAATTTAGCCGTTTCTGTTCTTTCTAGAGATCATTCGAGGATTATACAACATCCTCGATCACCCTTAACAAAAGCTGTGGCGATTAGAAGGCGAAAGGAGCTTTGGTAGAAAAATAAAGATTAACGCTTTGAAAGCGAAAATTTTTGTTAAACAATTTTTGCAAAACTTGTACATTTGGGGGCTTATACTATTCAGCAGTTTACAGAATTTTTATTCACGAAAAAAAAGTACAATAATTATTGCGTTAAACAACCAAAATCGACCGCCATAATTATCCCTTTAATTGCTTGTAAAATACCAACAACTAATGTGGCCCCAGTACGATACATTTTATCAACATCAATATATGCCACAATTATCAAAATGAAACTGATTATATTGATGATTGCACCAATCAACATATGCATTCGTTCAATTTTCTTCTGTTCTATATCAAAAATATATGCGATAATTGATACACCAACAATAACTAAATATGCAACGGTTGCTGTTAATAGAAAAACATGTTGGCCCCAATTCAAATAATTCACATCGAAATTGTCCCAAACGATTGCTTCACATATACCAATTATCTACAAGAATGATTTTTATCTAAATTTTTGGATGAGCTAATTTACATGATTTTAATACTTCTTCAACGAGTTTTAGCAGGAACGTAAAGGTACTCATGAGATCTGAGAAGCTCTGCATTTTCGGCAGGATTTGTACAGATTTGTAGGCGCGATAAATTCAGTGATGCTGTCAAAAATAGACAGTCAGATCGCTTGATTTATCACAATTCCAATTTAGACACAAGTGTGTCAAGACCTACTTCGTATTGTGTGCGTTACAAATTTGAGTGTTGATTAAAATGGATTTTCTCGACAGTATTCAGTTTTCTTGTTAGATAGGTTCCGGCTGTTTCGGTTGGGAATTATGTATTTTTTCTGTGTTACGGACTTGCTGCATTTCACACAGATTTTTCACGCATTCGGTGTGACAGTCTCTTTTGCGGGTTGGAGTTGTTGGCTGCAAGATGGGTATCTCGCAAATTTAGCAGAGCTGTTTTCACCGAGTCGATTTTTGGAAGACTTTTCGGGAACCTGGATATCGCTCAACATCGCCACGGATCATTCAGGACATAGTTCAGCAGATTTTATCTCAAACAAAGTCTCTAGGGGATCACAAAACACAGACACGGATCGCCAATGGTTCTGGAACTGGCAACGCTAGAGCGGCGGATCCGATTCTTTTGCAATTTCTTACAGATTGAAAAAGCTTCAAAGAGCTGGACATGCATATGCTGGACAACATCAGCGGAGAAGGAAACGATGATATTGTTTCACAAGCGGATCACAGATGTGCAGCAACAAAGAGCAATTAGAATTGGCCGTTAATTTTCAGAAGTGCAGCTTTTGAGAGTCTTTGAGAAGAAATCGTTGGAAACCGAATGCTGAAAGGTGGAAGAGTTCGTCCTCCATTCGGCACTGTTTTGCCACATTTTTTTTCTTTTTCTTGTCGTTTTCAACCACCAAATAGTGAGCTTCATCCAAAAAAGCTTTTATTCTTTCTTCACCCACAGCTTGACTCTATTTTCCGCTGGTAGATCTGGTTATTCTTGATTGCAGAGCAACCCATATTTTTCATCTTTTACCTACCTGGACTGTCATCTGCAGATGGGTACTTAGGAACTCATATCTCACGACTGAACTTCAATTTAGAGCACCTTTGTAAATCCATAGCTTGACTCTTTTCTACTGGTAGCTTGATTCTTTTGTACTGGTAGATTGCTTGCAGAGCAATCCACATTTTCCCTGGTTGCATGTGCTGCCATCTGCAGACGAATGTTTATTCATATCTCACCTGTTCTTTCTGTTGAGCTGCAATTTAGAGTACCTTTGTAAATGCATAGAAGAAAACAGCAAAAGTACATAAATTTATTCGTTTTATTGTTTACAAACTAAAGATAAGTACATAAAATCGATTATGAAATAAATAATGTTAAAATTTTGCGTCGATCGGAAATTTAAAATTGAAAAAAATGTAATATAAAAAAAACGAAAATTTAATATTTAACTAAGAACAAGTCATGTCATTGTAGTTTGTTTGTTCTTAAATTATATAAAAAAAAAAAACAAATTCTCTGCTCTATCCTACTTATAATATAAAGATTGCTATATCTAAACATTGATAAAAACACTGTCATTATCTTTTATTTGTATAAATTCTCATTTTTTCTGTGTTATTGTGTGTTGTTATCAATTTAATTTAGCTTTAACTACAAAGATGACAGCAATAACTGAATCGATTAAATACGCAGCTCCTTCTATAACACACAGCGATCCCAGTGCGATACCCACCTGAAAATTTTACACATCAATCAACAATCAACCGCATCAAATTAAAACGTACCTGTCGTTCGGATGCTACAACTAAATATTTGTTTTCGGTCAAATAACCAACCCAATAATGTAGAGCTGTAGCGCCCACCCCCACCCACATGAACACACCAATAATATTCATCAAAATATCGGTGAACGTCCTGAAAACGTAAATAATAATCAATAATCTATCGAATATTCACATATCGAGCAACTAACGTTTTATGATCGCCACTGGCAAAACACAAACTGATAATCGATACAGCTGTATAGATGAAATAGCCAACGAACACACCGGACGCCACAATCTCAGCGTCCGGATTCTTCTCCTCATTTAGATTCCATGTACCGCCGACGCCCAAGAAACCGCCACTGAAGCCGGTTCTGTATAGGATTAGGATGATCAAATTCAGCACCTGTAATGTGGAGATATTATCAAAAAAATAAATAAATTCTAAAATGGTGATGTATTAAAAAATGTTGTGAATATTGTGAAATATGTGTGATAGAAAATATTTACTGATTAAATAGATTAAAACGGTGATAATACCTAACGGATGAGTAATGCGGTTCGTTAATTAAACAATTAAATGATGAATTTATGAATGAAGTGGAAGGTTAACTGGGCAGGTCAATTGGTAATTAAAGAGCTAGAGAGATGTATTCTTAGTCATTTGGAAATATTAAGATATTTTTGAATGAGTAAAACAAAATGGCCCGATTAAATGGAGCGGACTGTATAGAATTAAAACACGTTTTTGTGACTGTTGTGTTTGCTATTAAACACAATTTTACGAGTTTACTCTACTTTATTTGCATTATTGAGGTGTTGACCTAAAAAAACCGTATTTATTGGCGCGTCTCGTATATTTCCAAAAATTGTAGAATTAATAGTTTATCTTATGAAATCATCGAAATTATTATTAGAATTTCATAAAAATAATTCTTACGAGTTATTAGAACGTTTGCAATTCTTGAAACAACAAAGAAAATGCGTTAGACACGCCCGTTTTCAGATAACACGTATCGCCATTTCATTACGAATTCCAACAACAACGAAAAAATGTTGTAATTATTCGAGATATTCTTAAATTACTTACTAGTTTGAAAATTTTGAGCACTAGTGCCCCAACAGTTTCTATACTTGTCATTTTCGGCCAAGAAAATTGAAAAACTTTTCACAAACTGAGGAAAACGTACAAAATCTTGCACCTGCTACAATCAAAATGAGGCTTATTATCTTTTATCAACTGATAAGATTGTGTTTTGTTGATTTTGGTGATATTAAATTACAGGATGATTCAATATTGTTTTGTCGTTAGTAATCGATGCTTTTTTTTCTCACACCATATAGGAATTAGGTTTGGAGATAAGCGATGAGCAAATCAAAGAGATGGAAAAGCATGTGCATAGTATCGATTTTGAAGAGGCTGCAGCTGAGGAGAAACTGACACGTCACGATGTTATGGCACATGTGCATGTCTTCGCCAAACAGTGCCCAAAAGCAGCGCCCATCATCCATTTAGGCGCCACATCGTGTTTCGTTGGCGACAACACCGATTTGATCATCATCAAAGACGGCCTGAATCTACTGCTACCCAAACTGGCGGCTGTCGTCCAGAATTTAGCCAAATTCGCTGATCAGTACAAGTACGTACCGAAGATCCCATAATTTTGTGATTTACTATAATTATTTTTCTAGAGCCCTTCCAACTTTAGGCTTCACCCATTTACAACCGGCCCAACTGACAACTGTAGGTAAACGTGCAACGCTATGGTTGTTCGATTTGTTGCTAGACGAGCGCGCCTTGCGCCGAGCCCGTGACGATCTCCGATTCCGCGGTGCTAAAGGTACCACCGGTACTCAAGCGTCATTCTTGCAGCTCTTCAATGGCGACGGTGGTAAGGTCCGGGCTTTAGACCGACGAATTGCTGAATTATCAGGCTTCGATAAGACTTACCCGGTAACCGGGCAAACGTACACGAGAAAAGTCGATCTGGAAGTAGTTGCAACGCTATCATCTCTCGGCGCTACAATCCATAAAATGTGCAGTGATCTGCGCTTATTGGCCAATATGAAAGAAATCGAGGAACCGTTCGAGAAAACGCAAATCGGCAGCTCGGCAATGCCGTACAAACGCAACCCGATGCGTTCGGAACGTTGTTGTGCTCTTGCACGATTCCTCATGAATCTCTTTGCGAACACTACAGATACGCATGCGACGCAATGGATGGAACGCACTTTGGACGATTCGGCCAATAAGCGTCTTACGATGTCGGAAGCCTTCCTGTGTGCCGATGCCGCCTTGATGGTGTTGATCAATGTAACGCAAGGTCTTGTCGTTTATCCCAAAGTAATCGAACGGCATATCAATCAAGAGTTACCGTTTATGTCGGCGGAAAACTTGATAATGGCAATGGTGAAGAAAGGAGGCGATCGGCAAGTTTGCCACGAGAAAATCCGTGTTTTATCGCAACAAGCCGCTGATCAAGTCAAACAGCACGGTAGAGATAACGATTTTTTGGAGCGTGTCAAAAATGATGCCTACTTTGCACCGATCGTCAGTAATCTAAAAGAGTTGCTAAAACCGGAGACCTATACCGGTCGAGCGGCTGAGCAAGTTGTTGAGTTCCTTGAAGATGAAGTCAAGCCGGTACTCGAACTCTATAAGGATGTCAAAGGAGTTAACTCCTCTGTAACTCTCAATATTTAACTTTTGAATAAAAGTACAATTAACCTCAAAAATTTATTGTTTCCAGTTGGCACATTTCGTGCAATTACACTTTTGATGGCACATGAACCTTTGAATAACCCCCCCAAAAGCTGGATGAAACTGATACAAATAAATAATTGTATAAAAAACAAATTATAAAAAAAATATGATTACAATAAATATTTAAACTTAAATCTAGTGATTAATCACTGGGCAATAAGGTGTTCTCCAAACAAGCAGGTCCTTGACTAGGCCAGTTACATGCACCCAAACTATTATCGAACGTCAAATGCACCGGACAATTAAACACGTGCAACGTGTAACGGTTTTTCGTGCAATCCCATCGGCACGAGTAGAATTTGTTGCATTCGGTTGGATGTCGGAACAATCCGGCACGTTGGCAATCGATAGTGCCTTGTAGACGTTCGTTACGACTGCGTACGCCGCCAGGTCCGTAGCGGTCAAACGATTTGCTCTCCAATGCCTCTTTAGTACCGTCTTTGACGGCCTCTTTGACCAGTTTCAAACCGGTACGGACAGCTTTTGCGATCTCGCCATCTGTAACGCGTGCCTTCGGCGAGGAAACTTCAAATTGTGGAACTATATCGATAGCCTTTTGCGGCTCATATTGATAATTCTCGATAATTTGGCCTTCACTGGAACCACCCACCACGTAACCATCATCTTCATCATCTTCATCGGTTTCGACAATGATCCGTACAGGTTTTTTGCGTAACTTCAATGTGTTCGAGACGCAAGTACATTGGGCTCCCAATTTTGTGGTCAAAAGTGGATTAAAATCGTTTTGCTTAATGATAGTTTTAGGCCGGACGATTTTGACAACTTTCGTAGGTCGTCTAGTAATAAGAACCTCTTCATCAATCGGTACAGCAGTAGTACTCTTTATTCTCACAGGCAAGTACTCCGGAGCCGGTGTAGTTACTGTGAATTTTGTTGCCACAGGTAGGTACTCTCTTGACAATTCCGGTACTGTGTACAGTTCGGTGGGTAGTGGAGTTGTGATTTTGACCCTTTGTCTGATTGGTTTGTATACTGGAGTTGCTGGGATTTCATCCAAAGAACTGAAGGAGTATTTTGCAATTGGTCTGCTAGTAGTACTCGATACAACTGTTACGGTTGGTACTGCTGCAGTACTTGATGCGTACTTGATTTCAGGTTGGGGAGTTGACGACAATCGGCTGTCGTAGTAATAGAATTGTTTGGGCGTAACTGGGTTCTTAGCAGCAGGTAGTACTACAGATTCAAAGGTTGGTTTTGGTGTTGATTGGACGTATGTGTAATCGATAATAGGGCGTGGTGTCGATGATACTTGGTAATTTTGTACAAATGCAGCTTCTTCGTTGTATTTATATTTGTTTTCTTCATTTTGACTTCCGGTAATGTAGGCAGTCTTCTTGACAAATGGTACTTCAGTCACTGGTACTGGTACTTCTTCAAATTTGATTTGTGGCTTGTCATAGACGTAACCAGTCGATTCCGGTTGTTGATAATTGTATCCAGGTGCTGTATAGCTGTAACTGGATACAACGGCCGGCTTCGCCGTTGAAACACTAACAACCGCTGGAGTTGGTTGTTTCGAGTACGTATAATCTTCGATCACCTTTTTGAAGGCAAAAGTACTTGGTTGTGGAGAGATATAAGTCTTTTGCACAACCGGCTGTACAGGTGCTAGTACTACCGAAGGTTTTGCATAGTCTTGGCCGTGACTGGAAATACTGAAACTTGAAACAACAGCTGGCGTGGATGAAAATACTGGTGCTGGAGTTGATGACACATAAATCTGTGGTTTCTCTTCGAAGACAACTGAAGGTTTTCGGTAGTTGTAGCCTTGGAATGACGAAACCGGTACTACAGGTTGTACGGTGGGTTGAACAATTGTTTTTTGCTCATTGTAAGTGTTGTACGATGAGTATGAAACAGCAGGTGCTGTTGGTGTTTCGATTTTACCCAGTGGTGTTTCTTCAAATTGTACTGCCGGTTTTTCGTAGTGATAACCTTGGAATGTTGATACAGGCTGTTGAACTACAGTTTGTAAAGATTCAGTTTTTGCATAACCTTTATCTTCAATATTGGCTTTTTGGTTACCAAAAGTCTGATAGGTTGTGTACGATACAGCAGGTTGTACCACAGTTTGTACATTTGGTTGTACTTTAACCAAAGGTTTTGAATAAGTAACAGGCTGTTGCTCAACAACGGTATTCCAAGATGCAACTTTTTCAAATGACTTTTCTTCGATACTTGCCGACGATTCCTTATTATTGTAGCTCTGGAATGTCGAAAACGATACAGCTGGTTGGACTTTGACAACTGGTTTTTCTTCAAATCTTATAACGGGTCTCTCTTCGAATTGCACAGAAGGTTTTGAATAAGTGTAACCTTCAAAGTTTGATACGGATTCAACTTTTTCATCGCTAATTGCTGAAGCTTTATTATTGTAATTCGTGTAAGTTTGGAAGGATACAGCAGGTTGTACTACAGCGGGTACTGATGGCTGTACCAAAGGTTTTTGGTAGTTGTACCCTTCAAATGTAGAATATTGTTCAGATTTCTCTTCAGCATTTGTTGAAGCTTCATTAGTACTGTGGAAAGTTTGGTATGATGCAGCAGTTGGTTGTACCTTAATCAAAGGTTTTTCTTCGAATTGTATGGACGGTCTTTGATATGTGTATCCTTCAAATACTGTGGGCTGTTGTTCAGCAACGCTACTCCAAGATTCAGATTTTTGATAAGCATTTTCTTCAGCATTAGCTGAAGCTTTACTATTACCGTAACTTTGGTACGTTTGGAATGATACAGCAGGTTGTACTTGAGTTGGTACTGTTTGGAGAACTTTAGGCTTTTCTTCGTACTGCGCAACTACAGTGCCTACAGCTTCAACTTTTCCAGCAGCTTGATTTTCAGTAGCTGCAGAAGCCTTGTTGTTGCTGTAACTTTGGTAAGTTTGGTACGATACAGCAGGCTGGGCTACAATTGGTTGTACTTTAATTAAAGGTTTTTCTTCGAATTGTACGGACGGTTTTTGGTAGGTATATCCTTCAGTTACGGTACTCCAAGATTCAGCTTCTTTGTGAGCGTTTTCTTCTGCAATTGCTGAAGCTTTGTTATTGCTGTAACTTTGGTATGTTTGGAATGATACAGCAGGTTGTACTAGAGTTGGTACTGCTTGATGGACTTTAGGTTGTTCTTCATATTGTTTAACTACAGTACCAACAGCTTCGACTTTTCCAAGAATTTGATCTTGTGCAGCTATAGAAGCTCTGTTGTCGCTGTAAGTTTGGTAAGTTTGGTACGATACAGCAGGCTGGGCTACAGTTGGTTGTACTTTAATTAAAGGTTTCGCTTCGAATCGTAGGGACGGTTTTTGGTAGGTATATCCTTCAGACCCGGTACTCCAAGATTCGGCTTCTTTGTGAGCATTTTGTTCAGCAATTGCGGAGGCTTCGTTATTACTATAACTTTGATACGTTTGGAATGATATGGCAGGTTGTACTAATGTTGGTACTGCTTGGTGTATTTTAGGTTGCTCTTCATATTGGTTAACAGTACCCACAGCTTCTACTTTTCCACGACTTTGATCTTGTGCAGCTACAGAAGCTTTGTTATCGCTATAAGTTTGGAAGGTTTGGTACGATACAGCAGGTTGAGCAACAGTTGGTTTCTTTTCGAATCGTACAGATGGTTTCTGGTAGTGGTACCCTTGGAATGTTGACACAGCCACTGTGGGTTGTTTAATTACAGCTTGCACTGTTGGTTGTAATGGTACCCGTATTGTAGGTTGTACTACCGTTTGTACTGGTTGGACTTTTACAAATTGCTTATCTCCAAATTGCACCGCCGGTCTGTCATAGTGATAACCTTCGAACGTTGACACAGAAACAGCCGGTTGTTCCAATTTACTTTCACCTTCAAAACTTTCCTTTCTTTCGAGATTAGCCGTATTGGTGTCAACTTGAGTGTAATAATTATGGTGATTAGAAACGGAGATAACTGGTTGTATTGTGGGTTGCACCTTGACATCTGGTTGGGTCTCAATAAATGTTATGGCTTTAGCTTGATGATTGTCTGTTTGCAAAGAAGCTCCCTCAAAACCAGTTGCTACATGTTGGTTTTGATAACTATAACTGCTTTTCGCTGGAATCTCAACCAGTTTGTCTTCTTGTATAACAGTAGCAGGAGTCGAAACTAGTCCAACACTGCCATAATCAGGTGTTGATGAAATCAGATTTACGTAATTCGTTGAAATATTAGCAACATTAACATTTTGATGGGATGATGAGAAACCGGAACTGTGACCGGCTTGTAATTGTAAATTATGACCATCGATACGGTACTGTAATTGTGGAATATTGGCCACTACGCCGCCCTTATAACTTTGGAAGCTTGTAGCGGTACTTAAACTTGGTATTGGTACTGTTGTTACAGTAGGAACAGATGGTAGCGTTGTGATTGTGATCGGTGATGGTGTCACGTGTGCTATAGTACTACTTCCTACACCATTGTGACTAATTTCCACACCTCTATCAAACGCACCGACTGCAGAATATCCACCACCGACAATATTGATATTACCAGCAACTCCAGTACCGTGCGTTAGAGTACCGGTTATTTTGATATTGTTTTGATCAAGTTCTGCTTCATTGTTGGCATGCTGTTGGTAGTATTGTTCGATATTTTGATAGGATTTTGCTCCAAATTCGGTATTATCAATAGTTTGAGCCGAAGTACCATGAGCTAAATTGTTAATCAAATGAGCGTTCTGTTGGGCATCGGTCAAAACCACTGATCCTCCTGAAACTTTTCCAGATCCCTCCAAATTGGCATAATAACTACCTCCAGCTTCATGGGCATTATGAAGAGCTGCAGCATTATCTTGATAAGTACTTTGAATTCCTCCGTTGATTAAATACTGAGATTTGCCTGCATCTTGGTAACCAGAACCGTGTACACCGAATGTATTGTATTGTCCAGTTTTAAGCAATCCTGCATTATGTAGTGATAGAGCAGCATTTGCTGATAACCCACCGAAACCAGCATTGGTACTAATAATCTTATAACCATTTGCATCAGTATTAGCGATGATTCCACCACTACCCACATTTGTATAAATTTGAGCTACTGGTTCTTGTAGAGGTCCACTAAGTCCTCCCAATTTCGTTACCGGAAGTACCCCTAAACCATCATACTGTTCTAAAGATACAACACCACCATGACCACCATAACCATAAACAACAGTCGAATGGGTAGTATAACCACTGGCGCATCGTGGTACTAACCATGCCCATTCACAGAGTAAACGGGACTCATCGAAAACTAAACCAAAAGGACAACGGAACTCGTAGGCGGCAAGAGCGGATTTACCGTGATCCAAACAGGCGAAGAACCAACGGCAGTTTTCTGGATCAGCATAGTAACCTGAAAATAGAGGCAGTGTTGCAATTACACACTCTTATAAAGTGAGCCTTGATGTTTGGGATTCAGAAAAAAGTACTAAGTGATGGTGCTGTAGGGGAAATGGTAAAACAAATGCGATGGCCGAGAATCGAACTCGGATCAACTGCTTGGAAGGCAACTATGCTAACCATTACACCACCATCGCTTGATATTCAATAATTATGTGATTTAGAAAGGAGTACCAAGCGATGGTATTGACAGAAAAGCAACCAAATAGATGCGATGGCCGAGAATCGAACTCGGATCAACTGCTTGGAAGGCAACTATGCTAACCATTACACCACCATCGCTTGATATTCAATAATTATGTGATTTAGAAAGGAGTACCAAGCGATGGTACTTATAGAAAAACAGCAAAATAGATGCGATGGCCGAGAATCGAACTCGGATCAACTGCTTGGAAGGCAACTATGCTAACCATTACACCACCATCGCTTGATATTCAATAATTATGTGATTTAGAAAGGAGTACCAAGCGATGGTACTTATAGAAAAACAGCAAAATAGATGCGATGGCCGAGAATCGAACTCGGATCAACTGCTTGGAAGGCAACTATGCTAACCATTACACCACCATCGCTTGATATTCAATAATTATGTGATTTAGAATGGAGTACCAAACGATGGTATTGACAGAAAAGCAACCAAATAGATGCGATGGCCGAGAATCGAACTCGGATCAACTGCTTGGAAGGCAACTATGCTAACCATTACACCACCATCGCTTGATATTCAATAATTATGTGATTTAGAAAGGAGTACCAAACGATGGTATTGACAGAAAAGCAACCAAATAGATGCGATGGCCGAGAATCGAACTCGGATCAACTGCTTGGAAGGCAACTATGCTAACCATTACACCACCATCGCTTGATATTCAATAATTATGTGATTTAGAAAGGAGTACCAAGCGATGGTACTTATAGAAAAACAGCAAAATAGATGCGATGGCCGAGAATCGAACTCGGATCAACTGCTTGGAAGGCAACTATGCTAACCATTACACCACCATCGCTTGATATTCAATAATTATGTGATTTAGAAAGGAGTACCAAGCGATGGTACTTATAGAAAAACCGCAAAATAGATGCGATGGCCGAGAATCGAACTAGGATCAACTGCTTGGAAGGCAACTATGCTAACCATTACACCACCATCGCTTGATATTCAATAATTATGTGATTTAGAAAGGAGTACCAAGCGATGGTACTTATAGAAAAACAGCAAAATAGATGCGATGGCCGAGAATCGAACTCGGATCAACTGCTTGGAAGGCAACTATGCTAACCATTACACCACCATCGCTTGATATTCAATAATTATGTGATTTAGAAAAGTGTACCAAGCGATGGTACTGACAAAATCGAGCTTGGATCGCTATAATACATGGGTACTTTTCAAGCTCCTTACCTGGCTCTGTTGGACAGACGAACTTCTCACGAGGTACCGGCGCAATTTCACTGCTACCAGCACATGGTGAACCATGTTCCAAATTACCCGGCCACACACAAACTTCCACACGTTCATCGAAAACCAATCCTGCAGGACAATCGAATTCGAACACATTAAACTCATCTTTCAATTGATCGAATTTCACACAACGATAGAAACGATTGCAGGAACGCGGATGAACGAAATAACCTTGTCGTGAACAAGCGAATTCAGTTCTGGTATCCTGTTAAACCATAAAATAAATCTCAAAATTGTTGTAGAGCAAAAACGCTAATGCGATGGCCGGGAATCGAACCCGGATCAACTGCTTGGAAGGCAACTATGCTAACCATTACACCACCATCGCACTTGATCAAATTACCTGTCTGATGGCATGGATATTGCCTTCGACATCAATCACACGCGAGATTCGGTACGGCGATACTTGGATCGTATCTAGAGCGTGCGGAGTTTGACGGATTTCACGCTCTAATGAATGCAAAACAGCACCACGAGGCGCCCGAGCTTGCCGACCCAAACCATCGAAGGCGGCATCCAAGAGGCTACTCTCACAGGCTGCACCACCATCCTGGTTCAGATCTTTCAGCGCCATACCAGCTAAGCCACGAATACGGGAATATTTCGCTTTAATATCGATACTGGTAGGATCATCGAAGGCGATCCATTGATCCTCACTGTTATAAATTTTTTAAAATAACTACAACGAGTTGGTAATAAAAGACAGTCACCTGAAGATAAACGGTCCGGCTTGGTCTTGGTCGCGTTCCAATGTCCAATTCTTGCCATTTCTCATCAATTTACACAATTCGTCACGCGTGATCGTTTGAACTTCCAAAGCCGGACTTCCCGGAGCTGTATGTTTGGTGTTTTGCAATTTGAACCGGAATCCCTGGACGGGTGCGGTGATTATCAATTTAGATAATGGGGCGCCTAAACCGCTCACCAAATCCACCACAGAATCCTGGCGATTTCAACAAAACCACAATTACAACCGGATCTTCACCGATTTGGGTATCGATGATGTCATAGAAAATCTCAAGAGTAGGCGATGGTCGACAATTAAAAAATAATTAACGCGGCACGAGTAGAGAATGCACCCGGAAACCATATGAAATTCAAATCTAGTCCTTGTTGTTTTTTTGATGTCAAAATAAAAATGCAGAACCTTGGCTTATATTAACACAAGGATGCTTTACAATTTTTTTTCTATGTTGTTCTATTCATAATTTACTGAACACGCCTATATCGTCGATTTTAGTCGAGAATATCGCAACCTATTTACCATATGTTAGTAATTTGAAACTGTTGCAATGTTGAATTTGATTTAAATAAATTTCATCTCGATTACGATCGAGGAAATGTTCGGAACAATACATGAAAAGCGAAACTGTTAGATCATAGAAAACTATTCGACGAACCGTCGAAATTAAGGAGCGGAAATTCGAAGGTCCGGGTTCGAACCCGGTCGAAAACTTTTTTTCGCCAATTTCTCTACTTACAGTATTCTGCATGTCCCACAGGCCGGACAATCGACTCGGATGGAAGGTGATGTTTTTCGACATGCCCAACATCGAGGTTTGCAGCACAAACCCATCAACATACTTCGATAAGGCTTTGAAATCGTAGAATTTCGCCAAAATCTCCGGTTTCGTTGGCACCGTTACTAGTGTTAGCAAATTGTTGAATTTCTGGCGTATCGTCGACAAAAAATCGTTAATATCGTCTCTGGAATTCAGTTTTTTCAAATTCAGTTCAATACCGTCGAGTTGATTGCTGTTAAGGAGGTCGACTACATCCTAAAATTATACGAATTTCCCACAATTATTTGCGAAATTAAAATTGCAAAATTGAAATTCGGATTGAAATCATGAAAAGTTACCTGATTGAATTCGTTGATTGTGATTAAGAGTTTCACACTTTTCTGGACGGTGTCACGTAATTTATTGATTGTTGCCGTATCGGTTTTTAATGGTAGAACAATATGAGAACATTTACAATTGGGAATTTTTCCCACATCAATATGACTGTAATAACAAATTAGTTTCGAGTTTAGTTTCTTATTAGAGCACTCTTTTGTTAAAATCGCGTCTGTAGTGATTACAATCACCAATAAAATAGCACAAAACTTCATTTTTAATTATTTTAAATTACGTTGAATTAATTAGATTAGAAATATCTGCATTTTCATGCAGGTTCGTCGTTTAATCTACGATTGAAGTCTCCACGAGTCTCGCGTGTCTCTACTATATATGAAATCGAAAGTATTTTTTATGTGTTGTTATTATTTATTTATTAATTTTTTTTTAGTAGATAGTCGGTCTGATTTAGTCGATCGCCGCCGATTGACTGATCCATTTCGTTTTACCCAATGGTCAGTCATCAAGTAGGGTGGCTTTGGTGTTTCGAGTAAAAGGGAAACCGAAACTTTTTCAACTTTACAATAGAAACTGGTTAATTGAGACATTTTCTAAATGGAAATTAATGATGTAATTGATTTGATTTAAATAGAATTTTAGCGTATAAGAACTTTTTCTAATTGAAAGTAATTTAGATTTTGTTTGATTTTTTCGGATCTGCAAACAGCCTTGACTTCGATTGAATTATTGCAAAATGATCGGTGGAATTGTATGAAACACACACGAAAGAAAATTATTAACGAAAACTATCACAAATGATGCACGAGTGATGAATTTTAAAGTGCAGTTATTTTTGGGTATTGCTGAATTGATAAAAAATTCTATTTTAAACAAATGAGAGTTATTTATTTCATTGGCGTTGCCTTTGGGGAAGAAACCGACAAATTTTGGAGAATTTCCGCTCTTCATCTACAGGTAAAAAGAAGGCTTTATCTCTTTGTTTTTTCCATTCTATTCATCTACAAGACAGAAAAGGAATCGTTCTCAACATGTTGATGAATATTTTTCAATACAGATTGCTAGAATTAATCATGATCTTTATCTCGATCTTTTCTCGATAAAAAAGCAAGTTTTACTACAATTTTCTTTTTCATTTACCGATAAGAAAGAGACTATCTCCATCTCGATGAGCATTTTAGTTATTTTCCAAATTAAGCGCCAAATTCTATCTATTTTAAAACGTTATTTTTGAGGCTTCACTAAAATCGTCATCTCCATCTCGATGAGTATTTTGAGTCGGTATTTCCCAATATGGATTTTTGAATGCCGGTTTCTGTTTCTGATAGTTCTTGAGATTTTGCTGGAATTAATCTTGATCTTCATCCCGATCTTTTCTCAGTAAAAACAGCAAGTTTCACTAACAATCTTGGATGTCGCTTTCTTGAGTTTGCACAGTAAAATCACAAATTCTCTTCCACGTCTTCATTCACCAACAAACAAGAGGCTCTATCTCCATCTCGATGAACATTTTGCAAAGTAAGCGGTCATCTATTGCTTTCGTTATTCTGGGGTTTACAAAAAATGTAAGTTTCATCAACAATCACTAACTTTCAGGTCGTGTCCTTCATATTTGCCAGTGAAACCACCATTTTTGGACCTTTTCAATTACTCGTCTTCATCTATCGACTAAAATTGTCTTAACTATTTTTTAATTAGAGTTTAAGATAGTCTTGAGATTTCGCTGCAATTAATCCTCATCTTCATCTCGGCACTGTATTTAAAATAAAAACTACGTTTTTTTCAATGACTTATAGTAAAAACGTGATGATAGAGATGGATGTGGTGTTGTAAAATACGTCGACCTTGTGGCAAGAAATCCGATCTATTAGCTTGGTATTTAAGTTATCGTCTCGATGATTGCTTTGTTCCAATTTCATGTCAAAACAAAACAAAAAAGTTGACATTCAATACTGATCGATGGGTACGTTAGGAAAGTTAAAATTTTTATAACACAATTCTTTTGCGCAGATTTTACGAAAAATATCGCCATCTTTATCCCCATGTAGAAGTCGTTGCATTAGAATCAACTAAACATAACTTTAGTCATTTAACAAAGCAACAGATAAAGATAAAGAAACTGTTAGTTAAACTTGCCATCTTCATCTCTATCTTCATTTGTGTTGTAAAGGGATCGAGGTAAAGATGCAGTTGCACAATACAACCGTACAATTTTAGGACTCATCTTTATCTCCAAAGGGTAAATGGAATCTTAACTGAAAAAGTCTCAGATGATCTACTGTAAAATATTCTGATATCGGTGCAGATGAAGATACAATCTGCTGTAATGCTTGCAAATATAATATTAGTCCTTTTTTTTGTGTTTTGCAAAGTCGCAGATTCGTTTCTATCTTTAAACTGATCTTCAATCAATGTTGTGCCAGATTAATATCATCTTCATCTTTATCTCTAAGTAGAGCTTAAAGCAAATTAACAAAAACTACAGAATAGCTTACCTCAAAGATACACAAAGTAAAAAAGAGCTCAGGCAATCTGATATAAAATATATTGGTTCTAGCCTAGTCAACATCTGCCATTTTAGTGAATTTCTCTTCAAGGGCACCAAAAATTATGATCCAGGGCTAAATTAAAATTATAAATATTGGTGGTAGAGTTCCGGGAGATAGATATATTCAAAAAGTTTCTAGAGGTCATTCCGAATCGAATGAGCCCTGGATCCTAATTTTCGGTGCCCTTCAAGAGAAATTCATTAAAATGGCAGATGTTGTCTAGACTATTCAGATAAAGATATACAAAATTCATTGACCAAAGGGTTCCTAGATTTATGTTGGCACCCTTGAATTTAGTGACATTTTTCTTTGCGTCCATATCTCCAATTACAATCCTGAGACTTCGTACTTTATTTTACGAGACATTTGTCAAATCTAGTAACCCTTTGGTCGGTGAATTTAGTATAGAAACTGTTGTAATGCGACTTTTGTAAGACCAAGATGAAGATAAAGATACTGTCACAGTATACAACTAAAACATACTCTAACCTAATCTTCATCTTTATTTAGAATTCTATTTTATACGGTGATTGACATCAAGATTAAACACTGGAGCTGTGGCTCCAGTGCAGATGAGGATGGGGACTGGTGTAACGCAGATTTTTGAAGATCAAGATGTAGATAAAGATACTGTTGCAGCGTGTCGCCACAACTTACTCCTGTAACTATCTAATTTCCATCTTTATCCTTGAATCGTCTAAATTTAGAAATTCGTATCGAGAAAAGTCCTGAAATAGACATGAAGGCGTTGCCGCCGGATTAACCTACAATAATGAAAAATTGCTACCCATTTAATTAATTTACATAATTAATTTGCATGTAGATAAATTAATTTTTAATTAAATATGACTATATTCGTGTTCACGTCGAGACATAGCTTTGTCGATTATTTGGACCATTTTTTCTTTTAAATATTCCAATATTTAAGCCACTGGTGGTTCGTTTACGTAACGCCATATAAAAACGGTCACTTTCGCTGGACTGTTTCGTTGTTGTTTTTTTCTCTGTTTCTCTTCGTTTTGATTTCTTCCAATCTACATATGATTTGTGGTCATCTGTGACTTCACTTTTCTTCATTATTATTCAACAGTAATCGTCCCCAAACGCATGATATAAATGCAAATGTAAATTTTCCATCAATAATTGTAAATAAATATCAATAAATAAATAAATAAATAATGATATTTTAATAGTTTGTACAATTAGGAAAATCAGCAGTAACCGGATTTTATATCAAATAATTTGAAAGAACTCGACAAGAGATTGTGTAATCGATACTAAAGAAAACGGGGCCAATTTGTTAATAATTGAATAATATTTTTCAGAAATTGACTAAAATCGATTCCATTAAAGATAAACAAACACACACACGCAACGATATTGATTACTCATTGTATGACAATAGTTAATAATCTACATGATCCGTATAATACTAATGATTCGTTTTTTGTTGAATGGGAGGCATGAGCCAACAATCCAAAATAGGTATGTTTGCTGGAAATGATGGGAGCCTTGACATTTTTCTATATTATCAAACAAATTTTGTAGAACAGGAAAGGACGATTATTACTAACAATAATAACGGTAATTATAGCAAGTTAATTGAGGCGATTTTAACACCTTCGCAATCGAATCAATCTCGAAATTTACAAGTAGGTGCTACTGATCATGTCTTTTTGTTTATTTGTGGGGGATTTTAGTGCGGTTAACCACATTTCGATAAAAGTCCCCAATCGAGGGAATGCCCTGTGCGCCTTCTTTTGATCCTCTCAAGGCGATTTAGACTTGTTTTGTTGGTTCGTTTCCAAGACCTTCAACAATAAATGAGATCCGTCTTTAGAAAACAACTTTGTTACAATTATTTTTCTTACATTTCCAATTAATTAATCATAAAATCGATCTATTCATATTTATAGATAACTGTGAAATCTAATAATTGTAGCAAATAAGGAAAAATCCGACGACAAACACAAGGTTGCTTTGGCATTTTGTTTCGAAACTGCCTTGCGGCCAAGAAAATCAATTTTTGTATACAGAAATCGAAGAATGTTTCCCATAAAGGGAAGAGCTGGTGGAAGAGAAGAAACAAGCTTTGGAAGACGGCCGACTCCGCTGTACGCTGAGGCAGGAGAAAAAATTTAGCTTACAAAGGAATCATAAGAATAAGCTCAAAATATTCTCATCCAAAAACTGTATCAAGACGATTTCATCAAGACTATTTCATCAAGACTATTTGATCCAAGACGAAATTTTCTGAGAAAATGCTCGGTATTGATTTGGCTTAATATCCTCCTTAAAGTAGACTAAAGTTTATCCTCCATATTCAAACATTCTTTTAGGTGTATGTGATCCTTTAGTCTTCGTTAGTGCATCGATGAGTTATTTGAGGTATTTTTATTTAAAGAAAAAAATAACAAAACTATGGAGTCATAAGGAGAGAGAAATGGCTCCTCTTTTCCAAGTATAAGAAGAATTCGTAAGAACAAGGTCAAGAAATTCTTACCCTTATGTGTAGAGCAGATTAATTATTTGATGTTATCATTTGACCCTTTTATCTCCATTGGTACTTCATTTTGTACAATAGTTGGCTGAGATCTTCTAGCTCCAATTCAAACGCCGGTAAGTAGCTGATATCCATCTTGATCGGTCGATAAGTCTTTAGACAAGGAGAATAAGTACCACAGAAGCATTAAAAGACAAAACTGCCTTCTCTTCCGCTCCAAATATTGTTTCTTTTTGGTGTTCCCTCCTTCCAAGCGTTTGTCAAAGTTTCTACAGTCCCTCATGATGCTACTAAAGAGCCTTCTAGTCGCATAGTGTAAATACCACTTTGGGCCGAAATCAATTAAACTTAAATCCGTATAAATATTAAAGCATACCCACTTTATGGAGAGACAAAACTGCCTTCTCTTCCGCTCCAAATATTGTTTCTCTCTAGTATCTCCTCCATCCAAGCGACTATTAGCGTTTCTAGAGTCAATTATAATACTACCGAAAACTTGAAGATGTACTACAAAATCAATCAGGACATTATAATATATCTTGAAGATAAAAAGATGCTCTCGATTAGCTGTTAAGGTGCTGATCTTGTACTTTGGGACATTTTAAAGGACTCGTCAACTCCTGCTTTAAGTTGCGACTGGAGGGCCTTCTAATCGCATAGTCTAGATGCCGCTTTAGACCGAAATCAATTAAACTTAAATGCGTAGAAACATTAAAATATTCCCACATATATTTAGCATTTTTTCTCATTTATCTATTAATTAGCTGATTATCATATTAAAGCAAAACAAGCTGACGGATGCTCATATTTAAATCGACTTTGACTAATTCGATCAAGGAACACGGATGTCTTTGTTCGTCGATTGTACGAGTGTACAACGGAATAATTTATTGTTTAAAAGCGCACATACACGCTACGATTTGCTGACGAAATTCCAGTTGCTATTTACCTCCGAGCGGTAATTATATAAAGAAATTTCTCTAATTATGTCTGTGGTATGATTCATCTCAAATTTCTTGCAAGAATTCGCAAAACGATTACACAATCCACACTCATTAATAAATTGCGTGAAATTGCCACAATTTGAGAAATCGCAAGGTGTGACTCTATATTTGATATAGTTTAATTGCCACAAGTAGGGAAATTACAGCTATAATAATAATAATAATAATAATAGTGATAGTCGTAAATAAAGGAAAGGTAGAGATAAAAATAAACTTGTTCGTTTGCAAGAAGAAAGGCTTAAAAATCCACCATGACATGGTATCATGTCCTGTTAATCAATTGAGAGAATTACTGGGCTGGGCCTGGCCCCACACTATACACACACATTCAAGCCCTGCAGATATGCTCAATTATGAAATCATTCAAAAAAATTTCGTTGTATAAGAGCTGATGCCGGTTTCCATATGAATTTTTATCATTATTATTATTATTATTGATATTTTTTTAATCTTATTCCATTTCTCCTTCAATTTGTTCCTTGACAATAAATAAACTCGCCAACGAAATGGCAAATAAATAAATAAATAATCTTGTACATACAAAAAAAAATATTTAATGTTCTTCAACTCCTCCACAACTTTTCTGTTAAGTAATTATTCAAAATCTAGAACAACATTGTTCGTACTTAATAAATTAATTTTGTTCTTATTTTTATTATTATTAATAAGACTGCAGTTATCTAGATCGGTGGCTTGTGTAATGCAGATTATTAGTGAAAGGGTTCAATGGATTGTTTATTTAAAGATTTACTGTTTTTTTTTTTGCAAAAGATCGACGTGGAATTAACGTGGAAAATAATATCGATTGGATTTCGTAAGGGGTTTTTTGAGAAAAATTCGAATAGTGTCAGCTACAGCGTGTCTCGGCGACGTGAAGATGACTATTTGGACTTAGAGATAGGCAAATTCTGTGGTGATCTTGTTGCAGGCTGACTTTTTTACAATTAGAAGAATTGGTAGCCTCTAACAATACGATTTACTGCTAAATAATAATAAAAACATTAGGCCATTAAATCGCTACAGAATTTGGTCGGCTATACAGAGATGTGCGATGCAGCCCTTAGAGACCCCAAGCCTTAGAAACTGCTTCTCTATCTTTAGGCTGTTTTTGGGTTTTACCATGTTTGGAAGTAGATTGGGTGAAGTAGAAACCTCCGATTTTCTTAATTTTTGGTACATAGATAGAGGATCTGATTCCAAAAATGAGTGACAAAATTGGATGTTTTTGTTGATCCTGTGAAATTAGTTAATTCAAAATTCCTCCAAAACGACTCAGTATTTTCTAGTAGCTTAAATTTTGGAAGTGGAGACTGACTTTTTGCAACTTGACTAGGAAAAGAAATATAAGCATATGCGATCGACAAAATAATAATTCTGTGTTATTCTTCTTTGTAATTTAGACCAGTTACAGTGGTGACCAATCTTTTATTAAGCATGAGCATGATTCAAATAGTTGTTGCGATCACAAGTCGGTCTCTCTCCAAAATTTTGCTAAACACCCATTTATCATTTTACATAACAAGCTCGTACAAAATTTCATTATTCTCTTATCTTGTAGATTTTTTATTGTATGTTACGACTTTTTGAAGTCCCGCCTGGATACATGCATGCTTTTTTTTGTAAATTTTGTTCTTATACAGTCGCTTGCAGATAAAAGTAACCGACAATTTTGTAGCTGCGTGTATCTGGCTTTTGAAACACCGATAATTCTCCAAAAATAGGGGAAAGCTGCCTATATTGGACCTATCAGAAATCTCTGGCTTATATCCTAAGTTACAAAGTCCCACAAGCCGGCCTGGTTTACACAGCTAAAGAATATCAAATATTTATTTCAAGACTCGATTACTTTTATCTGCAAGCAATCTTTCTCTTATTTAATACTTCCAATTATTATAGCCTCTTCAAAAAAAAACTGCCTCTAAAACACATTTTTATTTATTCAAATCTGCGAGCAAAAATTTTGGCTAAACTAAAGACTCCACATTATGGTCTTTGCTAAGCTGCGATTTTTCTGTAATTTAAAGTCGTTTTCTACGGAATGCTTATCTCATAGCGATTGCAAGAGCTTTTTGCTAACAGTCTTTGGTGATTTGATTCTTCTATGCTAAGACTTTTCAGTTTCTTGCAGATATCATTACATTATCGTATGCCTCCTAAAGTCCAAATTGGGTCTTTACCCGTTTTGAAGATATTTAAAAAAGGCTCATCTTCGACCTCCATTTTCTCTATTGAATTTCAAACTTGCAAAAAAAAATTGATACCCCTTAGAATAGTTTCCTCTATATAAGTAGGTACCAAAAATTATGAGAATCTACTGCATACGTAAGCCCAAACTTTTTAGCAATGCAGAGTATGCTGACCAATATATGGACTTCCGTTTTGATTACGTATCGTATTCGTGAGAAAGAAATAGTTCTAACTTCCGCTTCAGTGTGCCTGAAAGCCGACTGAAGAATTGGAGCTTAACAGTGGTTCTCGATAATCCTAAAAAGTGTGTGACTTTTTGGCGCGAATACGACGTCGAGACGGCCTGTATAAACCCGTTAAACGACAATTTGTTTGACAACGATTTAATTGAATCAGAAAACCAATAAAATGGAATTTAACAATTTTAAATTATAATAACTGGAACACATTACCATTTTTAATAGAAATCGATATTGTAAAAGTGCAATCTAACGTCACATTAATAACGCTTGGGGACTAAACAAAAAATGAAACAATTTTCGAACGACAACAACAAATTCGGAGATAAATCAATGAAGACACTGTTTGTTTTTGTTGATTTTATAGTAATTCTCCTTTTTTATTATTTTTTTTTAGTAGGTTTACATAAACTTCATGGTCTAGTGAAAACTAGTCAAGTGTAAAGGCAAGGGTCAAGTGCATTACGATCTTTTCTAATAGACGCCGTTACATCACAACTATTACAAAAAATATTCATTTGTGCGATCGAGAGAAAGTAAAGAAAACCGATTAATTATTGATTAAAATCAATAAACTTTGATCTAGTTTTATTATTATTATTACTATCATTATTATTATTATTGTGTAGTAAAGCAAAAGTCTGGTCCGTATTTGGTTAGTTTAGGCCAAGGATCTTTTTATAAAATTAAATTTATAACAAATCTACGACACCTACAATCACAACAACACCAACAACAAAACAAATACAGATTGTAATGATATTAATAACATAAAATCCGGTATTATTTTTTCGTTTTTGGTGTGTCATTGTGAATGGTCTAAATAGTGAAATCGATAGTTGTTTTTTTTATGTGTGTGTGTGTTGTGTCGTTTTTGCTATCTGACTCCTAAATTGATTAACACATAAAAATGATTTGATTTATCATGAACAACCTGTCTGGGCGTTAGAATTGAAAGTTTCACAAATTTATTTTTAGTCTTTCTAATTCTAGATTACACGACATGAATAAAGAGCGGCGTTTTTCGAGCAAAATAACAAGAAAAAACCTACCTCTCTGACCTCTAAGAAGAGAGAACGGGCGCCAGTGGCCCCGGAACTTAACAATTGATCTAGATCAGGGGTCTCCAAACTACGGCCCGCGGGCCAAATCCGGCCAGCCACTGCCATCAATCCGGCCCGCGACAGCTTAAGACTAGTGTCATCAATCTGGCCCACGACAGCCAATAGTAATTGAAATGCAATAAAAGTCTATGTTTGCTTAGGTGGGCAGAAAAATTAAAATTGTTATGACCCTTGCAACATACCGAAAAAATATTACGGCCCCAAGGCTTCAAAGTTTGGAGACCCCTGATCTAGATCAGCCCTGTGGAAGTTGTCTAAACCTAGCCACATTGCGGCTTACAAGCAAGACCAGGCTTTCCTGGCGCTCCAAGCAAAGTCATTGTTTGTGCCCCTTTCTGGAAAAATAATAATCAAGTGTGTTTTTCCCCAAGTGCCGAAAAACAGTGGACTTCCCCAGAAATGTCTTTTTTTTCGGCTAAATATCGTCATAATTGCTAAGCGATAACGTACAGTTTCTTCGAAAGCCTCTCATTAGAAAGTTGTACAAACTTAGCTACTGAAACACTAAAGAATTTTAACTAGGAAGTCTTTGGAAATCAATCAAAATATATATAATAATATATAAGTTCTAAGCACTATCTAAAAACGATATTTTTCAATTTATGGTTGTTGACTGGTGATAGACAAAGATAAAAGCTTCTAAATGAAAAAACAGCAGGAAGCAGAAAAGTAAACCCTGTTATCATTTAGTACTTATAGTACTATTAGTACTGTTAGTCTTTTTAGTACTTATAGTACTTTTCCCTTAAACAGTCGCCAGAAAGAGCTAACAGTGGACTTCTTCTCTAAGTGTTGTTTCTTTTGTGATTGAATTGTTCTAAGCTAAGAGGTTCTTTAAGAACGGCTCATAGAATATTGTACCATGATTGGCTCTTGAAGTACTCAAGATATTGTGGGCATGAAGTCTCAAATAGGTACTATATACAGTCAACCTAGACATAACACCTTATAAAAGTAAAAACTGACAGTAATTTGAAATTGGTTAAGTACTCTGCATCAATTGACGGAATACTAGCAAAATATTTTTCCAAATTATACTTTTTAATTGGTGAAGCGAAGGCAAAAACTTCTGAAAGGAGAAGCATTACAATACCAAGTACTAAAGTGAAGTACAAAGGAAACAGTACTACATTCGAAGAGAAAAATACTGTATATACTTAGAAAGTTGACATTTGGTACTCTGTCGAGAGAAAAACAGAGTTTCTTTAAGACTGTTGTACCGAGATTAGAGGCTGAAATACTAAATAATTTTAAGCAGGAAGTCAACCAAAGTATTGTAATAGCTTTTAAAGATAAAAAGTAACGCTAATTTCGGGTTGGTCAAGTACCAAACACTATCTAGAAACGATATTTTTCTGTTTATGCTTTTTTGACTGGTGATAGACAAAGGTAAAATCTCCTGAAAGGAAAAACAGCACAAGACAGATATGATTCAATATAATTTACTAAAAAAACACTATTAACGTTTGATAAGTACTGCTAGTACTTACGGTACTTCGTCCTTGAATAACTGACAGAAATAGCTAACAGTGGTCGTCTCCTGCAAGTGTTGCTTCTTTTCTGATCAAATTGTTCCATGCTAATAGGTCCATTAAAGGCGGCTTATTAAATGATGATTGGCTCTTTAAGTACTCAAGAAATTTAAGCATCAAGTCTCAAGTAGGTACTACAAAATCAAACTGCCAGTAATTTCGGATTAGTTCAGTACTCTGCCTCAATTGAGTGATGACTAACGAAATAGTTTTCCAAATTATGTTTTTTGTTTGGTGAAGCAAAGGCAAAAACTTATGAAAGGAGAATCATTACAATATCAAGTACTAAAGTGAAGTAATAAGGAAACAGTACTACTGTCGAAGAGGAAAATACTGTATATACTTAGAAAATTGACATTTGGTACTCTAATCGATAGGAAAACAGAGTTTCTTTAGGGATGATAAGAGTGTTGTACCCGGATTAGCAGCTGAAGTTCTGGACAGAAGGTAATTATCAAAGCTAACAAAGAAAATTACAGGTTTTAAGCTTCATCATCACTTCCCAAATTCACTTTTTGGCGAATCCTAAGTAGGGGTGAATTTGACTTGAAAAACTTTGGCATATCTTATAGGTGGTGAATTCGAGGCAGCTTTAGCTTGCGGCGTGCCACAAATCGTGCATTTTAATTTGATTTCCTTTGGAAAAATTAACAATAGCTCAATCAATCTTCATGCAAATGAAAAATTATAGACTCTTTAAGATATTCTATAAAGATAACATTCAAATTATAAATAGTTTAAATAATAATAGATTTATTATAATAACGATAATAATATGGAGTAATAGTTCAAATACCATGTGATTCATCAATGTGAAAGAAACGTAGTGTAGAAAAAAAAGTAATAAATTGCAAGGTCGTACTAACGGCATTCAACTTTATCGCTACAATCGATCAAATCAAACAAGCACGCAAAAATCACAAATAAACATATAGCATTAATGCTTACACATGAAATTATCGATTATCGTTAATTGATCGTTGATTATTGCATCATCATGTAAATGATTATTATCTTGTAATCGATTTTCAGCTACTGGAGTGTTTCGATTATTCTCTCTCTTTTTTTTGTGTTGCTTATTGTTTGTTTGATTGACACCTGAACGGTATAAAATAATAAATGTAGGACAATTAAAAGTTTTGACCTAGTTTCATTTAGGATTCAAATCCACCTACAATTCGCGAAAGTGAATGTACCAATGAATCATTTTGTTGTTATTTAATCATTAATTTGTTTGCTGTTGTTGTTGTTGTTAGTGGTAGTGGTACTGAAGGATCTCCAGGTGGTACTTGATCTTGATCTGTCAGTTTGATAGATAGATACGTCTACTGAAGTTTTCCAATTTCTCTCAAAGAATCTCAATGTTGGATCGTAACATTTGAGGCTTCCTATCGTTTACGTAATCGGTTGGTGATTGCCTGAAGTGTTACAACTACTAGGAGGTACTTGTTCGTGTACTAGCTCCTATTGTTCTTTTTTCAGACGAAGTACATCTTGTTCTTTGGAGTTTGCTATTATCCTGTTTGTTTCGCTACCGACTTTTTTAGTTTTAGTTTAGTCGTACAAGAGTACAAGTTACAGTATACTAGCGGTACTATTTTTAAAGCACCATCTCGTAAGCCACATTCAATTCTTGAGTATAAGCCACTAGATGGTACTAGCAGTAGTACCATTCAACAATGTCAATATGTTTATAGGACTGCTTCTGTTTTATAAAATTGATAAATTAGTACTTTTCAACTGCAGTCCCAAAATTGATATTAGAAAGAAGGTATTATTTAAGATATAACCAGGGCCGTTCGTAGAGGGGGGCCACGAGGGCACCTGCCCCGGGCGCCGTTTCCAGTGGGTCGCAGAAACATTTAAATATGAAGAATAGTATTGGATAGATAGCGGATTGGGCGCATGGAACTATTGTTTACCCCGGGCGCAATTAAGCTTCGGTCCGGATCTGGATGTAACGCAAGTCGGCTCATGGAAACAGTACGTGCAGTTCTTTCTTCATAGTGCCTACTTTTCCCTTCTATAATATGCAGGGGAGGATCTGAAGTTGGAGGTCCTGATACTAATTATTTCAAGACGTTAATGGTAGTACCAGGCCTGGCCTGAGACCATAGCCACTTTTTAATGCATCTTTTACTGGGCTATTATGTGTATCATTTTCTTAAGGATACAGTGTAGACTCGATATATTCACATTCAGTACAATCAACCCTTGATATAATCAACTTTTTTAGTTGTTGTCATTCGACATAAGCAACCTTTTAAATAGTATGCAACTTTTTACTTTTTGACAGTCGATGAAACCAACACCGAACTTGAAATGCAACATCGGAGAAAATAAAACAACTAAAATTAGTGTTGAAAAGAAATTAGATATCATTCGAAAAATTATCCTATTTGCTTTTTTACCTTTTACCTTTCACCGTTTAAATGATACAAATACTAAAAAAGAACTTAAAATTCTTTGACTACCTATTTCGATGTAGTCAACAAATTTTCATAGAGGCAACTTTTTCAAAATTTTGATGTCAGTTTGGGAGATTATATCAAATCTGTAATGTGATCTATCATTAATTGAATCAAAAAGAAAACAATAGAGCAAAACTGGGGTACTACGTTAGAACTCTTTGGTACTGCTGATAAGTACGGAAAATTAGATTAAGTTGTTATTTCTAGAGTAGTTATTTACTGGTGAAGGAGGAAAAGTTTGAAATTCAGGATTAAACACAAAGGGTGCAAACAAAAATTTTGGTGATGCAAGAGAGTGCATTGAACGTGCAATCCCATCACGTAAGAAAAATTAAAATTTTCAAAGTAGGGGAGCTAAGTTTAGAAACCTAAATTTTCTTGTAACTTTCCGGTCCGGGTGGTGCAACAAAAAAAAATTATTCTGCAATCCGACAGTGTAAAAAAAAAATTAGAAATCAAAAATGGGGGGCTAACGTAACGGAGCTCTTAAATGAGGTTCATAATTGGAAAATTCTTTTATGATCAGTCAGAATTTTCCAAATCCACCCTTCTAACTTTTTGTGATGTTTTTAATGGCCTTCTTAGCCACAATCCGTATTTTTTTAAATATTTTTGTGAAGATTAGATTAATGGAATATATACGTTTTTGATAAGAATCGAAAAAAGGCACTTACTTAAGACCCTTTTTAGATTTGAAATATTAACGTTGTTTCGCTAACTAAAAATTAATTGTGTCTAGTGCTAATTTTAGTGTAAGTGCCAGCGCCTTCAGAATAAAAACATACATCCCATGCCGAACGGCTCCAAGATTCCCAAGGATATGATTTATAACACTAAGAGTTATGAAATGGAACCAAATTGTGAGTCTGTTTATCTTTTTTTTAACGGTGCCCCATTCGAAAAGGTCTATTTTTAGTTGGTTTTTTATAATTTAATTATAAATCTTTTATAACACTTTTCGATACCAGGACTACAAACGTTAGAAAAGTGGTGCACTCAATTATTAATTTACGGGAAAATGCGCCGAAAATAAGCTTTCCTGGAGCGCCAGAAAATCTCAGGCTGGCACTGGGTAGTACTATCATATAACTTCAACGTCAATGTTCAATTGGAGTACTATAAAGGAAGTACAACTGTCGCAAGTCCGTGAAAAGTACTTAATATTATACTCGTTTTCTCTATCGTTCCCGATTATTTATGATAAAGAAACTACCCAGGGATTGTAGATGTGTCTCTCAGCCTCTTGAGCATCTCTCTTCTTTTTTATCTTTCACCTTAAACTCAAAGGTCAAGCTTCTTTAATATTGGACCAGCAAGAAGTGCCACTTGGTACTGCCCTTAAACATCTTCACTTGATTATTTGGTAGCTTCCATCTTTCTTCAAAATATGTCTCTTTGGCAACAGTATTGACGACAAATTGTTCAACATTTTATACTTATCCAACTGACTCGTTAACACGACCCCTTTGGACAAGAAACCAGCAATACACCTGCTGGCTATCAACAGCAACTGCCGCAACAAATGGGACTTAAACGGAGAAAAGGAGCGATAGGAAGCCAAAACGAACAGTAAAACTATAAGAATCGGTTTTATTTACAATAAATTTGCGAAAAACGCCCGAATTACGAAAGATATCTTCAGTGTTGAATTACGAATGATTTCATCGTTCGCTAATAGATTAAACCTTACCAAAAAAAAAAAACACACACACACGCAACAACTTTACTTAGCTAACTCCTTCATACGATTCAATGCACTGCCAGCTTTAAACCAACCAATTTGTAAATCATTCAACGAATGATTCAACATAATTGTCTCAACTTTACCATCTTTATGTTTAATTTCACATTTCACCTGTTTACCGGGTGCTAAATCTTTTAGGTCTTTCAATGAGATCTTATCAGTTGGTTCGATTTTATCATAATCGCTTGGATTGGCAAATGTTAATGGTAAAAGTCCTTGTTTTTTCAAATTCGTCTCATGGATACGTGCAAAACTCTTAACGATAATTGCACGACCACCTAAATGACGTGGTTCTAAAGCGGCATGTTCACGTGAACTACCTTCACCGTAATTCTCATCACCGATTGCCACCCAACCAATACCATTCGATTTGTAGTGACGTGCCGTATCTGGTACAGTACCCCAATCACCAGTTAATTGATTGCGTACCTTATTCATCTCACCATTCTCGCTATTTGTAGCTCTATAAACAAAATAATGATTACCGTAATTATTCCAATGAATTATTGGGGAATTACCCAATAAAGAGATTATTAGAGATGTTATCAAGATGTCCACGATATTTCAACCATGGACCAGCAGCTGAGATATGATCAGTTGTACATTTACCTTTAACTTTAATCAATACAACTAAATCATCCAAATCGTTACCATTCCATTTATCAAATGGTTCCAATAATTGTAAACGTTGTGATTTTGGATCAACATCAACTTGAACTGATGAACCATCAGCTAGTGGTGCCTCATATGTATCTTGACCAGGATCGAAACCTTTACTTGGTAATTCACTACCAAACGGTGCTGATAATTTGAATTTTTTACCATCTTTACCAGTCAATTCATCACGTGTTGGATCAAAATCTAATGTACCAGCAATACTTAAAGCTGTCACTAATTCAGGTGATGTTACAAATGCATGTGTAGCTGGATTGGCATCATTACGTCCAGTGAAATTACGATTGTATGATGTTACAATCGTATTCTTTTCACCTTTTTTCACATCTTTACGGTCCCATTGACCAATACACGGACCACAAGCGTTGGCTAATACCTGTATCATTACAAAAAAAAAGGTTCAGTACACGGCCAAAATCGATTTGACTATAAAAGTAATTTGGGCAACTAAAAATGCGTAATGTGCAGGTCCAATTTTGGGCTTCTAAATGAATGTGGCAGTGAAAAAAATTTAAATATAAAAGATGGTGAAGAGGCCTTGCAACGAAAAAGTTCAATCCGCAGCTTGTCAGAGAGAACATTGAGGATGCTTTGCGCTCAGCAAAATTTTTCCTACTACTAATAGACTCCAAATAGCTCTTACAATCGTATGCGTATGGTTTTCAAAAGATCTGAAGTATTTTGGATTTCAAAAGATTTGAATTATTTTGGATCTCAAATCTATATAAAGATTCTATTGAGGCGGTTTCTTGAACTGTGGAGTATGAAATTCCGAGAAATAATTATTAAATTTCAGAAACGGAACTAAAGAGGAACTGTAAAGATCCAATTTGGGCTTTAAGAGGCATTCGACGATATAATAAAATCTGCAAGAGACTGGAAAGATCGAAAAGTCTTAGCATAAAAGAATGAGGCCACCAAAGGCCGTCTGCAAAAAGCGCTTGCAATCGCTATGAGATAAGTATTCCGTAGAAAACGACCCCAAATCAAAGAAAAACCCAACCTACAGCTTGTCAAAGAGAATAATACTTTTTGAGATTTTGTCCTCAGTCAAAATTTTTGCCCTCAGGTTTGAATAATAAAAAAGGTGTCTTAGAGGCAGTTTTTTAAGGGAATATAAAAATTGGGAAAACAAGAAGCATTAAGTACCAAAAAGATTGTACAAGAGCAAAATTTACAAAAAAAAAGTTGCAGTCTGGACTGCAAAAAAACCTAACATACAATAACAAAATCTACAGAAGTTTGGAGAGAGCCCGACTATCGATCATGCTCCTACTTATTAAAAGATTGATCACCCTTATAAATGATCTAAACAACAAAGGAGGTTCCAATTGTATCACAAATGCACGATAGAATCGTTGGGGGTTAAATTAAAAATAGTTATTCGCCAAAGAAATTATTGGGGAGGCTTATCGTGAACTAAGTTCTAAGCTACAGAACTACGGCATCTTTAAAGTAGTTTTTGAGAGACAATAAGGGCAAAATGGGAGAAGTAAGAAGAGCCTTTAGAAAAACCAATTAGCCAAAGCCAGAAAACTGTAGGAGTAAAATTGTGGAAGGTACTATTGGTACCATCTTTCTCTTTTCGAGTAAAAAGTTACTCACGCCTTTAGTGTGCAATTTGCCCGACTTTTGCGAGTACTTACAGTTCCGCCAAAGTCTCGAAGAGTCTGTGCAATACGAAGACGTAAATAGGATACGCCACGTTGGATATCCTAAACAAAAACAAACAAAAAAAGAAATCAATATAGTCGTGCATGTGAAAGAAGATCCCACAGTTTGTGACTATATATATTCTAAAATGTGTTATCATTAAGGAGCGTATAGAGTAACAACAATAACTCTAGTAATAGATCACTAGTGTATAAAATGTTGTATTTACTATTAACTGTAATTGTAAAATTGTACAAAACTCAAATTTTTAAATAAAGTGCGCCTCTTTTTCCACTTGTACAAAAAACATATACATTGGATTTCTATTACTTCAAGTATAATAATACTAAAAAGCATATTATTAGAGCGTTACATTTAAGTGTATTGTGAATAAAGTGTATAGTATTTTCATAGATATTTGGCGTGACTTTATAATACCTTGTTCACGCTTCATTATTTTTACAACTTAACCCCCAATAAAGTGGTTAGTGAACGACCGCTCGGAGAAAGTTGGTCAGGGGTGTATTCAAAAAAGTTAAAATGGGAATGAAATATCTAAGCTTGCACAGAAGCGACTGATCATAGACACATTTAATTTTCGACACTACCCTTTCCCCAAAAATTCTATTACAAACGTACTTACAGAATTCCGTGAAAAATACTAGAAAGTTATAATCTCCTTGTTTTCCAGAAAACTTGAGACTTATTTAGAGGGAGGCCTACAGAGGCATTAGAAAGTTAGCTTTGAATTCATTTTATTAATATCTATTATAGAATTAATTTTATTATCGGTATTGATTAATGAATTAATTAATTGATTTTATTTACAGATTTTCCCGTTAATTCATTTTGCAAAAATATATTTACAGTTTTTTTTCTAGTAACAGATTTCAAATATTTGAGTACGGTCCCTTATTCTATTTGTAACTACCTGCCTATCATAAATATCAATATCTGTCCCTTTGCGGTCAACGGTAGTAAGTACTTGCCTGAGGCGAGCCAAATGTCTATGAAAATACTATACCTTCATCCACTTGTACAATAAACAATAATTTACTAATCCAATTGAGGCACCCTATTTTCTGTACATTAGATAGTTAGATTTATACCATTCGGTTATTCAAATGTGCAAAACACTACGACTTTGAAGTAAGTTAATAAAATATAAAGTGAAAAAAGGTGATTTAAAAACCGGTTTTTCTATCTATTAATGTTCAGCTTGGTGGGAATCTCTCGATATAATCTAAATTATTGACTGGACTGGATGTTCACACTCTATTGATCTAGTTTTTATGGACTACAGCAGTGATTCTCAACCTTTTTTTTTGTTGCAGTACACTTTCAACATTTTCAAATTTTGGTGGCACTAACAATAAAATAAGCTGCGGTACAGTGGTTAAGAATCACTGCTCTAGTGTTTGAAACATCTCTGAGTTTTGCAAACAATTCTCTATAGCTTTGCAGACAATTATTTATAGCTTTGCAGACAATTCTCTATAGCTCTATACACAAAAGTGCTGCGGCACTGTGGTTGAGAATCACTGGGCAACAGGATACTTGAAACATATAGTAACTGAAACTGTTACATGAGAGCGGTACATTGATCCACTTCACTAAGTTAAACCCTCGCGCATCCGTTCTCTAGTGATCATATTTTTTCTATTAAACGGTACTGCATGGTCTACAGCAGAGGTTCCCAATCTTTTCCGGTTTGCGGCCCCCTAAATAATCAGATTTTTTACGAAATTTTTTACTTTCTTGAAACATTGAAAAACTTTCCTTTTTTAAAAGCGCAAAATTTCAAGAATAGGAAAATTGAATATTTCGCGGCGCCCTAATGACGGCATCCCGCGCACACTTTGGGAATCACTGGTCTACAGGTTACTTTAAGTAAATAGTAATTAAAACTGTTATATGAGAGCGGCACATTGATTTATTCCGCTCTCTAGCAATAAGTTGTGATTAATTTGCCTTATCACAGTTTATCTATTATTAAAGAGCGGACTTCTGTACACTACGAGTAGCAATTGAAACTGCACCACACGGGCGGCACATTAATTTTTATCATAAAGCATAATAGATCAAGTTTCCGTGAATAATAAAATAATACTACGCCACTGTTATGTTTCGATATTTGAAAGCCTTTGTAATGACTCCTCATCATCCGTTTCCTAGTCATCATTGGAAATTGTTAATGTTTTCCAATGGGACAAATTGTAATATAATTAGTGACCGGATGTTTTAGCTTAAACGGTTACTCAAGATGAAGATTGTGATACGTTTGCATTTTATGCAGATGAGAATGGAAAATTTTGTTACAACTGTACATTCGCTCCATAATTATCATGTACACAGAACACTTGATCATTTGGCTATTGTATTGTGACAATTTGAGTAAACTGTGATAAGCATGCGATAACATTTCTAAAAAAAACCGTTTCAATGTCATAAAAAAGACACACCATAACCTCACTTTGTAGATCACTTGCATCCAATTACGTAATCGAAATTATTTCATATAAACAAAAACTATTGATAAAATATCGTAATAGAAGTAAACATAAACCGTCTACGAGATCCTTCGACTTTAAACTTTAATCATTTCCTCAGAATATCAAAAAATAGACGAAAGGTCATAACCTCTCGAAATCCTGCAATAAACAATTTACCTGCTTATCAGGCTCATCTATATGCGAATAGAGGACTTTCTCTGAGAGTGTTAACGGCCGTTTGAGGCGTTTCTTGACGACTTCCAGATTTTTGACCAATTTCTCATACGGTAATGGGGCATCACAATCGAAGCGGCTCATTGCCACCTTGTCAGCGGCCGGTATTGTCAAATGGAAGCATCTCAATTGGACTTTGGTTAACAGCAGGCTGCCGGCTTTGCCACCCTGGAACACGTAGACAAGAATTCTTTAAAAAATACCAATTTTGCCAACCAACACGTGACTATTTTTATAAAAAAAATCAATTACACAACAAATTCTTTGATCTTAGAATTGATTTGATTCTAGACTATTTACCTGGCGATGCAAAACTCGCATACAGTACGCCATGGTATGCAAAAAAGAAGCAGCACTTTATTATTTCTAACGATACAATAACTCTTCACCAAAAAAATTGTGTGTTACGTGGTTTGTTTTGGAATTTGGAATTGGGCTAAATTCGTCGACTGCAACTGATAGAGGTGTAAAAGTGGTGGTGTAGAATTTTCCGATGCGCACGCGTCTATTCACTTCAGTTTTTAAATAAACATCTATTATTTTTCTCAAATAACATGTTTTTCTTGATTATTTGTTATTTTGATTCTCTGCAAATAGAAATAGAAAAAAATTGGAATATTTATGTTGATCTATCAATAATTTGTTTACCAATAGATTGTAAAATCACGTAATTTTGTAAATTGTTCAAAAATAAACGAAAATAAAGCGAAAATAATTAAATTTTGGAAATTTTTGTGAAACAATCACTTTTGACAGCCAACAAAAATCGTCAAAATTATAGAAAAACAATTGAATCATGTGACGGTTCTCACTTAATTTTTTTAATTACATTTTTTGCAAAATAATCAGTATATTTTTTCGATAATTTAGTTGTGTTTTATCCACTGTTACGTCTAGATTTGTTGAACATTTTCTAAATTTATTTGAATAATGGAATTCTGGGACGATCTGATTTAAATTTAGCGGTTATCTGTCAGATTTGTATTAGTGCAGCGTTGCCAAATTGGACCGTCAGCAATTCGCTATACGTTCTACCAGGGTTCGGAAAAGTACATGTAAAAAATATTTACTACGTAAACTACGTCTACGCGTAGTTTCTGATGTAGTAAATGTAGTTTACGTAGATTATGTAGTAAATACTGTCTAATATCAAATTTCTAATATATAATTGAACACAAAGCCTGCTTTAGCAGCTCTGAAGCCCGGGGCAACATTTCGCTTGGGCTGTAAATAAAATGCAAACAATCATTAACTGCCTTATTTCTTAAATATTTATGTATAAAATGTACTTTTTCAATACTTGCTGTTAAAGTCCTACTTTATCGACTAAAAACTTGATGGTAAAGTAGCACTTTACCCACCACGCAATGGTAAAATGTTTACTTTACCGTTGAGTAAGCACTTTACCATCGAGCAACTTGATAGCAACTCCATAACAACCAACAGCAAATAAACAAAAACAGTTGCTAGTTGTGGGCAATATCTTTAATGTTACGCAATGGAATTAGATAAAATTTATATGGACCATGCAGCACAATATTTTGAAAATGTGAATGTATCCGTTTTTGAAAATTTTTACCCGTTATTGAGAACATGGAAGAAAAGTTTCAGTGCAAACTATTTCCTTACTATTTATGAATGAAAGTCTATTTTGAAAAATGGCAGTCAACTCAAATGAAACAGAGAATGAAGATATCAAGCTTTAATATACTAATTCTTACTCAAAAAAAACGATCCGCGTAGTAAATATGTACTAAATACGTAGTTTTTTATGAATTTTCTATACGGAGTAAATGAAAAAACTACGCGTATATACCGTAAATTACGTCGACATTTACTACTTCCGAACCCTGCGTTCTACACTACTTATTTGAGAAAATTTTAATGTCACGTATTCGACGGAACACTTCAGAAGCTTCCACATTTTTATTTACATATATTTCAATCTTTATATATTATGTCAGCGGCATACTGTCAAATCCGTCATTTAGAAGAATCCCTAGTCTTTGTCTAACTGACTTGGCAGACTGTAAAACGATGAACATTTTGAACTGTTTTACTATTCGCCTGACATTTTCAGGCATTTTCTTAAATGCTTAAGAACATAAAATCTTTTTATAAAATGACTGATTTAAAAATCTGTTTTAGTCAGGAACTCCTCCTCCTAAACGGCTGGACCGATTTTGATGAAATTTTTTGTGGTTTAGATCCACAATACACATCTCCTCAACTCCCCGATATTCTTTAAAATATTTTTTTAATATTTGGTGATAGTAATCGTTATTAGGGAGACGTTTATGCTTATATTTTTATATTTCTTTGCATATCAGAACATATAGCTACAAAATTTCAATTCCGCCATCATCTCCCGATTTTTCTTTTGATAAAAATAGTCTGGTGAAGCCGTTAATAGCAGGCCAGCCAACGTTTGGGAAGGACGATGTCTGCCAGGCCGCTAGTATTATGTAAAAAATTGTTTGATTCTTGAATTGATTTAAAGCGGGACCCTTTTATAGTATGAGTAATTTTTGAAATAATAAACTCTGTATATCTATTTTATAGTACTTCGGTGATCAAATTTTGTTATTTAATTCGCCATGGGTCTAGTACTGCTTCTTTCGGAAACATAAACTGGTTGTGTCTCACTCAGGCAGACCCACAGTTTCTTTTTCTTTAGAATAGCAACAGTTCTTATCTAAAGACATGGATCCACTCTTGTTTCACAAACAATGCAGAAGAAAGAAAAGTAGTATCTCACTCATACAGTCTGACATTACAATCATCCCAACCATAACAGATATCTCTCTCTGTCTCTCTCCCTTTTATATTGGTGAGCACCTTCGACTTAGACTTCCTGTGCAATGTAAGACAGCGATGAAAACATTGATGATTTATGAAATACAAAACAATATCGCAAGGTGTAAGTCACTTTGGAATTGCTTATGCAAAAGTAAAGTTATTGTTAGTTGGAATTGTGTCAAAGATAATGGGATTATTTCCATACTTCTGGAATATATGACACAGTAAGGAATTAGTATATTAAAGAACAAGTGTCAGAAGTCGCCTATTATTGCACGAGTCCAAGTTTAGAAAACGAGCGGCGGAGACGCGAGTTTTCTAAAGGACGAGTGCAATATACGACTTCTGACACGAGTTCTTTATACTATTTTTTCTATTTTGCATGTTTTGTGCCCTTTTTTACAAAAAAATTGCGAGATTTAATATTTAGGGAAATTGGTGGGAGTTGGTGTTACTAAAAAAAAACAATTGAACATTCAGCTAGGAAACTTCAATTGTTTTATTTTTCACTCTTAGTCAATTGTTTTTCTCGCCAAATTGCTTATTTAACAATGAGTGAAGAATTTTCATGTAGTCCACCTGAAATAAGGGAAATTGCTGAAAATGCAGGAAGCAATTTACTACCCGATAAATCCAAATATCAGTACGAAAAACGGTATATTAAGTATCTTGTTTTTATGATTTTTGACAGTTGTCAAAATCAATGAAAATGTTACCAATCTAGTGGAAAAAAAATTCCTACTATTTTACTTTTCAGCACTAGTTACGAAATGTGCACATTTCGATACAGTAGCGAGTTTAATAATAGCGCTATTATTGACGCAAAATAGAAAAACACGTTTTTTTGAACAAACCGCTTAAATATTGGAATTGTGGCATTTATTGGAATTACTGGAATTAGTGAAAAATTTTGCAACATTTATGGAAATAATAGGCGTATACTATATTTTCTTGTTTGAAAGTGAATTTTCAAACGTCAAATGCGTCAAAAAATTTCCCAAGTATATGTCAACCTTCAACCAGTAAATAAGGTATAGTAAATTAACAGCCTTTTATCTATAGCTGCATTCTTTTCAGTTTAAAACAGTTTGAAGAATAAAGTACCGTCTGCGTGTACGTAGTAAGAAATGTGCATATTTTTACCCTAACTTACGTCACTTTTAATCCGCTAGTTTTTTGGACACTCCTGTCCAGTAAAGTTTTTCTTCAATCTGGCAACGTTGCATATATCGCCAATTATCTCTACGTTCGCATAATAGCCAATATTTACGCAAGAAATCTATTAATTATATCCTAATTTTCCTTATTATCTATATTTTTATACATTTAGTACACTAGTGGACACAATTATTGTTAATTTATCTATTTTTTTGTCTTTTTTGCTTTAATCCTAGCATATATCTAGATTTTACGCTAATTGATGTGGTGTGAACTGAACTTGAATTCAGGCAAGTGCAAATTCAAGACTGAAGGCACAAAAAAAAAACAGTAAAAATTACACATTATTACATCATCTTCTCAGCTATTGTGGGATTAATCCGAATTTGAACGTAGAATTATCAAAAATTCAATAAAATTGCGGAACAAAATGAGCCGGAATTCGAACAACTATAGTTTAGTGTATTGGTGTCCGGACCCATCGCCCCATCGATGTGGCTATTGTAAAAACCCCCAAGGCAGTATTTCTAATGGTAGCTGATCATTCATCTCAATTACACTTGTAATTATTGTGAATTTTAATGAAAATTTTCAGGTATGTGGGCTGAAACACTAACCGTTCAGGATTATCAGAATTTGATCGATAGAGGATGGCGGCGATCCGGTGTTTATTGTTATAAACCGATCATGGAGCAAATTTGTTGTCCCCAATATACGATACGGTAGCATTTTATTCAGAAAAAACTATTGATAAATTTTGAAAATTGAGGTTATGTTCAATTGAGGTTATGTTTTATTGTTATTGTTGCAGCTGTGATACTTTAAATTTCCAATTAACCAAATCACAGAAGAAAGTGATCAAAAAGTTCAATAAGTACATAAATGATGATGTTTTAAACAAAACGGAATCTTATGAAAGTTGTGATAATATCAGTGATGCTGGGTGTTGGCGTGAACGACCCTCAACAACTCTGGCGGAATTCGAAGAGACTCTACCAGGAACGAACAGCGACAAACAGGCAAATCATCAGGAATTTAGTGTTGATAAACAATGTACATCGGAAAAAATCGAACCAGGTAGTAGTCGAGAGAAACCGTCAAACCAACCAAAATCGGGTGTTGGAGCGGATCCCACCCGACCACCGTGCAAGAAAGCGAAAACTCTACGTTTAGCACGTAAACAAGAGAAACTACTAAAACGCGGCATGAGCTTAGAACAATTACCAAAGAATAATCAACAGAAGAGTTTGGAGGAGTTTCTGGGGGCGATGTCCGATGACTCGAAACATAAATTAAAGGTTCGACATTTTAATTTATCTAGAATTTTTATTGATTAGACAAAGTTATTCTTTTCTCTCTTTTTCTCTTGTGTTTTTTTTCAAGTTTAAGTTGATTAATACTCGTGATCCAGAATGGGAACGTTACAAATCGATTGAATTCGAATTATATCGAAAATATCAAATGGTCGTTCATAATGATCCACCGGAGAAATGTACAATTGAAGGTTTTTGTAGATTTTTAGTAAATAGTCCATTAAAGGTAGATTGCCGTTGTAATTTCTCAGTTTAAAGAGGTGGAAACTGTTGATTTTTCAACAATTTCTAGATCGACATTCAGACATACAGTACTGGCATATAAAGTAGGCCCATTGTGAGAAAAATTGAGACACTACCTATACCTTCCTTAATGTTTAGTACCAAGTGGAAACTTTGACGTCATTAGTATAAAAACTGCTCCATTAAATTCACAAATCTAGGATAGACTTGAAACATGTCTTTGTTTAATTCATTTATTCTCCTACGAGTCTCTGCTCTTAGTTCTTGATAGTTGTTGGGCTGACCTTCCAAAGGCAAGATTGTGGAGGCAAAGTTGCGGAAAGAGAGTACCAGTTGTAGTACGAAAAAACTGTCTCTTTGCAGTCTATTTAACCAACCAAATGAACAACCTCAAAAAAGTCGTTAAAAATTAATTTTTTTCAGACGCCCTAAAAAAACGTTCCTTTTGATGAAAAAATAAGGGAGAATTTTTTTCTTTTTTTTTTGGACAACAAGAACACGTGCCGCAAGCCCTTTGAATATTATTTCTTCATAAAATCACAGTTTTTTCAAAATATCTCTTGGACGGATTTGAGAAAAAATTATTGAGAGCAATTTCATAGGAAATAAAATTCTCTACAAAAAAGGTCTCATTTGATTTTTTCAGAAACTTGATATTTATGGAGATATTTTCAATAATAGACTCAATAACTTCATAAAATCAAAATTTTCAGACGTATAAACGTATTTTTTTCGGAAATAAAAACTCTTAAATTAATAGTTGTAAATTTAACTCAAGTTATAAAATGGTTTTTATTTCCGAAAAAAATACGTTTATACGTCTGAAAATTTTGATTTTATGAAGTTATTGAGTCTATTATTGAAAATATCTCCATAAATATGCACTTTATGAAAAAATCAAAAGAGACCTTTTTTGTAGAGAATTTTATTTCCTATGAAATTGCTTTCAATAATTTTTTCTCAAATCCGTCTACTTTAAGAGATATTTTGAAAAAACTGTGATTTTATGAAGAAATAATATTCAAAGGGCTTGCGGCACGTGTTCTTGTTGTCCAAAAAAAAAGAAAAAAATTCCCCCGTATTTTTTCATCAAAAGGAACGTTTTTTTAGGGCGTCTGAAAAAATTTAATTTTTAACGACCACCCTACTCAAGGGGTTTTGTAATAGACAACGTCTACTTGTGAGCTATTAAGAGATTCTTACAGTAGTGGCGAAGGAGAAGGGTTTCACATATGTTGCTACGAACCCAAACCAATAACAGGGATATATAGACGACACATTGGCTACTCCCTATACCAATACTGTATGTGTCACAGTTTCTTCATCAATACATTCTCATCTATACGTTTGAATAAAGAGAACACTGTTAGTGCCGATATCTTTACCAGTAACCTTAGATAAAATGCCTTATCTGTATATTGCGTCTCAAATTGATCAAGTCGATAGTTTCCACCTCGTAACTTGTACAAATTAGTCAAAAGCAGAGTAAAAGAATAACTATTCTATAGATTATAGTTTTTTTTGTTATTTTTTGCAAAAGAAAATTATTAATTTATTATTTTTGGAAACACAAACAGATAACGCTAGAACAAATCGATGAAAACCATAAATATTTCGATTTAACAGCAAATTTATTCGCTAAATACCAAATAGCTGTCCATAATGATACACCAGATGAGTGTGATAAGGAACAATATATCAATTTTTTAATTGAAACACCTTTAAAGGTACGTTCTACTCTGCTTTTGAACAATATAATTATAACAATATTTATATATCAATTATTTAAATTATTTTTTTATGGTTTTTAGAATCAGAAAATATCAAAAGAATCCAATTTAAATTACGGCTCTTATCATCAATTATATTGGATCGACGAGAAATTAATAGCAGTAGGTGTTATTGATATTCTACCGAAATGTGTTAGTGCTGTATACTTTTTCTACGATCCGGATTATCGAGGTTTAACATTAGGCACGTACGGATCAATGAGGTATTGAAACTTTAAGGCCCAGTCTCGTTTTGAGAGTACTTTTATGATAAGGATTGGGCCTAAGAAAAACAATAACAAATCCGATTCGATTTGATTGTTCTGTATGTTTTTTTTTAGGGAGGTAGAATTGGTGCGTAGCCTCCATAAAATATCACAATCGATCCAATATTATTATATGGGCTTCTATATACATTCGTGTCCGAAGATGAGATATAAAGGTAAATTAGTACCATCATATCTATTATGTCCGGAAACGTATCAATGGATTGAAATTGAGAAATGTCTACCCAAATTGGATGTTGATAAATATGCACGTTTAATTGATGATATCGATGCAATCGATGAGAATTTATGTAATAGTAAAGATATTGATAAGATCAAATTGCAAATTTATCGTGATCGTATTATAACATTTCATGAATTCAAAACGAAATATTTGAGTAAATCAAAACAACAAATCTTTGATCTTATTGGTAGAACAATCGGTAAGAAATGTTCACGTACTATTATTATTAAATGTAATTAAAAAGCGGTCTTTTTGTATTAAAATTTATTCGTTGTAATATGCGATTAATTTAATAAAAACTAATTAATAGGTGTTATGAAGTTGTTTAATTAAGCCATATCAGTGCGCTAGATTTAACGATGTCTTAGAGCCCATAACATTGAGACATAGATGTCGCTAGAAAACAAATTCGTTACAATTTAATTAAGAAAACGAGATATATAAAAGCGATTTACCACTCACTGACTGACTGACCCACTCATCACGTGATCCCCGAAACTATCCGTCCGATAGTCTTTAAATTTGGCACATATATTTCTTTCGTGGTGTAGACGCTCACTAAGACAGTATTTTTGAAAAATTACCCTCTAACGGGGTTACAAAGGGCATTAAAATTTCAATACATTGAATACAGCTCACATCCACTTGTCAGTTAAATGCGATGTTGTCAGTTTAATTGCGACGTTGCCATCTGTATTTTTGTATTATACAGGTGTCTCAGCTAAGTGTTCCACTTCAAATATATCGTTTGTTTGTGAATTGGAAAAGTATTTAAAGAAATTAGATTATAATGTCTATACTTCAATTGACCGATACGATTTTCTTTCTAGCTGTTTTGGAAATGGCAAAACATCATATAAGGTCTCGAAAATGACTCAATATGGGGAAAACAATCACCAGCAATCGATATTGCAAATGAATTAGGTACTACATTCTTTGTTGCTCCTGTAAATTTCTCATTTGCTACTCAAAAAAAATATATGGGAAAGTGTGATTAGCCCGGCGCTTCCACCATTCTGCACGATGAATTGTTACGTCTTTGATCTGAAATACAATCTTTAACTCGAAATTTTGTTCATTCACGATATTCATTGCAGGTGATTGGTTTCCTAATATTTAATTTTGACTTAGGCTTTTTTCATCAATGAATAGGTTATTGATTCCAGATAAGCTCTAATTGATTTTTGAGCAGCAAATGAGAAGTTTTTAGAAGAAAAATATTATTTCTTATATCAAGTTACTATTGATTGTAGGTAATTGGTTTCCTAATATTGAGTAATTTTCAAGACCTTATAGGACGTTTTGGCATTTCCAAAATAGCTAGAAAGAAAATCGTGTCGGTTATAGTATTTTCATAGATATTTGGCTCGCCTCAGGCAAGTACTTACTACCGTTGACCGCAAAGGGACAGATATTGATATTTATGATAGGCAGGTAGTTGCAAGTAGAATAAGGGACCGTACTCAAATATTTGAAATCTCTTAGTAGAAAGATTGGTAACTGTAAATATATTTTTGCAAAATGAATTAACGGGAAAATCTGTAAATAAAATCAATTAATTAATTCATTAATCAATACCGATAATAAAATTAATTCTATAATAGATATTAATAAAATGAATTCAAAGCTAACTTTCTAATGCCTCTGTAGGCCTCCCTCTAAATAAGTCTCAAGTTTTCTGGAAAACAAGGAGATTATAACTTTCTAGTATTTTTCACGGAATTCTGTAAGTACGTTTGTAATAGAATTTTTGGGGAAAGGGTAGTGTCGAAAATTAAATGTGTCTATAATCAGTCGCTTCTGTGCAAGCTTAGACTACTGTTCAATCTGTTAAATACAGTTTCTAAATAAAAATGCTTCATAGTGATGGTGATGTTAATGAGAACAACGAACCTGGTTGTTCAAGAAATTTTTTGTCAGAGGATGCAAAGATGATCGTCCTTAAAGTGTATCAAAACTTAAGAAAACTGGAATTTAACGAAGATAAGTCTGGTTCTATCAAAAAAACCGCTGAATTAACAGAGGTACCCCCAACAACAATTCGGCGTATCATTCATTTAGGCGAAAGTAATCAAACTTTTGAACAAAGAATTAGATCTGATAAAGGCGTAAACAAATTTGGTACTGAAGAGGTACGAGAGATTGTATATAATATGTATGTATATATATATTAGACTGTATCAGAAAAATCGACTATTTTTTTTTTCGAAAGGCACCCTGCAAATATTGTTCAGGATGTCGAAACAATGGGTCTGTGAAAATATCAGCTCTTAATTTTAATATTTACAGGTGCCTCATCGCGATTTTCTATTTCCCATTTGATTAACATGGGAAAAAGATTCTCTTGCACTTTGGAATTTTATAGCTCACATTCGAAACAATATTTCGAAATGACTAAAATACAGTCTTATACAAAATTTACCGCTCTACAAAAAAGGTCTCTTAGAATTTTTTGATATATTTAGTCCTTCAAAATTTATTCAGGGTTAATGGTAAATTTTTACATTTTTCCAATTTTTTGACCTAATCATCAACTTTATGGAAAATTTTATAGAACATTTTTGTAGAGCATTTTATTCTCTATAACTTATCTCCATAAAAGTTTTTGATATTTTTTACAGATCGAAAGTTATTTGACTCACAGTATTGAATGCGAAAATATTACTAGAAATTTCTAGAATAAAAAAAATCAGTTCATTGCAAATAACTTTCAACCTGTAAAAAATATCAAAAACTTTTATGAAGATAAGTTATAGAGAATAAAATGCTCTACAAAAATGTTCTATAAAATTTTCCATAAAGTTGATGGTTACGTCAAAAAATTCGAAAAATGTAAAAATTTACAATTAAACTTGAATAAATTTTGAAGGACTAAATATATCAAAAAATTCTAAGAGACCTTTTTTGTAGAGCGGTAAATTTTGTATAAGACTATATTTTAGTCATTTAGAAATATTGTTTCGAATGTGAGCTATAAAATTCCAAAGCGCAAGAGAATCTTTTTCCCATGTTAATCAAATGGGAAATAGAAAATCGCGATGAGGCACCTGTAGATATTAAAATTAAGAGCTTATATTTTCACAGGCCCATTGCTTCGACATCCTGAACAATATTTGCAATGTGCCTTTTGAAAAAAATAATAGTCGATTTTTCTGATACAGTCTAATATATATATATATATTAGGGTGGTCGTTAAAAATTATTTTTTGTCAGCCGCCCTAAAAAAACGTTCCTTTTGATGAAAAAATACGGGGGAATTTTTTTCTTTTTTTTTGGACAACAAGAACACGTGCCGCACGGCCTTTGAAGATTATTTCTTCATGAAATTACAGTTTTTTCAAAATATCTCTTAAAGTAGACGGATTTGAGAAAAAATCATTGAAAGCAATTTCATAGAAATAAACGTCTCTACAAAAAAGGTCTCTTTTGATTTTTTCATAAAGTTCATATTTATGGAGATATTTTCAATAATGGACTCAATAACTTCATAAACTCAAAATTTTCAGACATATAAAAGTATTTTTTTCTTAAACAAAAACCATTTGGTAACTTAAGTCACATTTACAATTATTAATTTAATCGTTTTTATTTCCGAAAAAAATATGTTTATCGTCTGAAAATTTTGATTTTATGGAGTTATTAAGTCGATTATTGAAAATATCTCCATAAATATAAAGTTTCTGAAAAAATTAAATGAGACCTTTTTTGTGGAGGATTTTATTTCCTATGAAATTGCTTCAATGATTTTTTCTCAAATCCGTCTACTTTAAGAGATATTTTGAAAAAACTGTAATTTCATGAAGAAATAATCTTCAAAGGCCGTGCGGCACGTGTTCTTGTTGTCCAAAAAAAAAGAAAAAAATTCCCCCGTATTTTTTCATCAAAAGGAACGTTTTTTTAGGGCGGCTGACAAAAAATAATTTTTAACGACCACCCTAATATATATATATATATATATATCTTTTTTTTTAAATTCTTACTGCTTCTGGAGCCACTAAAAGATTCCACAAAGAATTCATATTTCCAAAGAGATCTAGATATTTCATTCCCATTTTAACTTTTTTGAATACACCCCTGACCAACTTTCTCCGAGCGGTCGTTCACTAACCACTTTATTGGGGGTTAAGTTGTAAAACTAATGAAGCGTGAACAAGGTATTATAAAGTTACACCAAATATCTATGAAAATACTATAACTGCATAAGTTTTGTCGTTTTAATACTGGCTGTTTTTGTAGCTTCTGACTGTTTTCGCCTTCCCCGGCTATCCTACTGTTTATAGTATTTTCATAGATATTTGGCGTGACTTTATAATACCTTGTTCACGCTTCATTAGTTTTACAACTTAACCCCCAATAAAGTGGTTAGTGAACGACCGCTCGGAGAAAGTTGGTCAGGGGTGTATTCAAAAAAGTTAAAATGGGAATGAAATATCTAGATCTCTTTGGAAATATGAATTCTTTGTGGAATCTTTTAGTGGCGAAAGTACCTAAATTAATGATACGCCGGATTGTTGTTGAGGGTACCTCTGTTAATTCAGCGGTTTTTCTGAGAGCACCGAACTTATCTTCGTTAAATTCCAGTTTTCTTAAATTTTGATACACTTTAAAGACGATCATCTTTGCATCCTCTGACAAAAAATTTCTTGAACAACCAGGTTCGTTGTTCTCATTAACATCACCATCACTATGAAGCATTTTTATTTAGAAACTGTATTTAACAGATTGAACAGTAGTCTAAGCTTGCACAGAAGCGACTGATTATAGACACATTTAATTTTCGACACTACCCTTTCCCCAAAAATTCTATTACAAACGTACTTACAGAATTCCGTGAAAAATACTAGAAAGTTATAATCTCCTTGTTTTCCAGAAAACTTGAGACTTATTTAGAGGGAGGCCTACAGAGGCATTAGAAAGTTAGCTTTGAATTCATTTTATTAATATCTATTATAGAATTAATTTTATTATCGGTATTGATTAATGAATTAATTAATTGATTTTATTTACAGATTTTCCCGTTAATTCATTTTGCAAAAATATATTTACAGTTACCAATCTTTCTACTAAGAGATTTCAAATATTTGAGTACGGTCCCTTATTCTACTTGCAACTACCTGCCTATCATAAATATCAATAGCTGTCCCTTTGCGGTCAACGGTAGTAAGTACTTGCCTGAGGCGAGCCAAATATCTATGAAAATACTATAGCTCAGGTTAGATCTTTGTCAGGTCAGGCCCTTGGTTGTAAAATATCTGAACATTTCAGGCAATTAAAGACTTCAAAATATTCACCGTTTTACGATCTGCCTAGTCATTTTCTAGGTGACGGATTTTACAATACGCCGACGACATATACCGATAAACTAATTCAACTACGTACATAAGAAGAAGAGTGGAATGAAGACTCCTCCTATTCACGACATACGATGGACTAATTGTGTGGTCACAGTAGGAGGAGTTTTTTATCTTTATTATTTAGACACTTCTAGGGATGTGACATGGAGTGGCTTATTAAGAAAAAAATTGATAGTGCTTGGAACACCGCGCGTTAGAAGTGAAACTTCTTAGGTTAGAGATGAAGTTCATTTTTTTCTTGGTTTATTTTCTTTCTGTCGTTGCCTGAAGGCTCGTTTTTGTTCAGCTTGTTCGCTTATCTCAATTTAACGCCGTTAATTAATATTATAAATATAAAAATTATAAATCGGAGTGTCATTTGAAATTTTAGTTTCGTTCCAAAGGGGGCTGCACATCGATCAATGACACCAACTCTAGACCCTAGTATGTATTTTACACAGTTGGCAGAACTGACAGAGTATAGGCGACGCCCCCACTCTTCCCTCTCAGCTGTCTATTAGAGGGGAAGTGTTTCCCCTCATGGCATAGATATCTATAATACACTAGATACTAAATAGGCAGTGGAGGTGGTAAAAAAACTGAAATTATCGCCGCCATACTGGTGAGTCCTTATTAAGCGCGGAATTTAAAATACGCGCATACTTTAATAAAAGGGTAAAAATAAAATAATGATTGAATTTATTAAATTTATTTATTGATGCTTAAAAAGAATAATTTTATTGAGTTTTTGTCGCACGCTTTGTCCTTTAAGCTGCAAATTAAATTTTCGGTTTACATGGTGCAACCTTGTTTTCAAATACCAATTGAAAGCATGAACTGTATTAGATACTGAGTGGCAAAATATTTTATCTATTACCTATGAAAGGTTACATTTGGCTTAGAAAAGTCGGCCTTTTTACAAGCTTTAATATAACACTTTGGCATGATTCACTAAAGTATAGAAAATTATTAAAAAAATACAAAACAAAATAAAAATAAATTCAAAAATCAAAAAGCTCGTCCAAAGTCACAAATTTACACAATATCAATATCACCAGTTTAATTCATAGTTCAAACATCACTAAAAATACACAAACATACATAAACAAACAAACCGAAAGTTAGGTTAACTAGGTCCTCTTTGACATATGCTTGTCAATGAAGTTGACTTCACCCCCACTACCTAAATGCTGTATCTAGAGTATTATAGATATCTATGCTCTCATGGCGTCTCGAATTTTCGTTACATACGGAAAATACATTGAAAAATATTTACACCCAAGCGCGGCTAAAGAAGTTTCACTTCAAAAATCGATTTTTGCGAGAAATTCGTTTTTTTTTTAATTATTCAAAAATTGCATTTTTTTGTACATAATAAAATTACCAGCTTAATATTAACTATTGTTGATTAAAATGTGTAGATATTTGATTATATTGGTTTAAATCAAACTCGTGTATCTAATTTTTTTACTTTTAATAAAAATAGAGTGTAATTAATACAATCGATTTATTAAAAATCGATCTTTAATATCTAGAGAATCGATTATTAAAAATCGATTATAAAAAAAATAATCGATTAATATAAAAGTCGATTATTTTTTCACATCCCTAGACAGTTCTCACTGGAGTCAAGCACGTGTTGAATTTAATATAACTGACAACGCAAGGAGTATCAACAAATATGAGTTGTCTTTGTCGTACTCATTAAGACTTTTGAAAATTGCCCACAGCCAGCTAGGTACATCTCATTCTGTAACAAGTTGAACAAGGACGCACTGTACTGTGTCTTATTCTTTTCGAAGTTACAAACAATTTAATAGTCCGTTGCTAGATAGTCATAACATTTAACTGGCGTGTATGGAATGAAAGGAAATTTTGCACACAATGTATAAATTTCCTAGAACTATTATCTGATAATTCGAAAATAAAGTAACTAAGCATCTGATTTATCATTTCAATGTTCATTTATTAGTTTTGTCTGGTTGGTAAAGAATCGTTTTCTTTTGTAATTTTTACAATTCCATAATTGGTATTTATGAATTTTAGATAATTTACTTGTGGACGGATTTAATTCGTGATTCTATAAGTTGTTTTTTTAAATAAATATTGATTGAAATTTGATTCTGAAAAATTTCATTATGAGTATGACGAAAACAACACATGTTTGTTGATATTGCTGTCTTAACAACAGTGGGCGTCTAACTAAATAATAAACACCAAAAACTCCTCTTATTCGACTTACTCTGTCCCCACAATTGTTCTACCGTATGAATAGGAGGAGACTTCCTCCCACTCTTCTTCTTACCGGTATATGAAAATGAAATATGGGTCCCTTAACGAAAAAATGCTCATAATCTAAGTTTATTTTACTCATTTCACTGTTTTTTAGTCCCTTAACATATATTACGTGTTAATATGCAGCGTCCGTTCAACAATAAAAATTTTAAAATGTGGGGCACGATGGGCCCTCTTAAAAAATTGGCTATTGTCGTTTTATTATTTAGTTTTATTTTAATTAACCTGATACTGAAATTAACAGAAATTAGACAATTTTTATGATTTTTTATACTCAACAAATAAATAATTGTAAAGTTTAAATTAAAAAAAAAATCAGGGGGCCCATATATTTATAGATACCAAAAATTTTAGGGGCCCGTCGTGCCCCCCCGGGGCACATCTCACCACCCTTCGCCTATAATAGCCAAAGGAGTGGTGACATTTGAGATGTTTTTTAAAACACTATTTGTTACACATTTCGTGCGCAATGATTGGTGGGTACATGCCGGTACATAGTCGCTCGTGAAAACACGCGTGTGACGTCTTCATGACCTAGAAATCGTAAGCAATTTATATACGTTACGCCACTGATCCTGATGGAGTTTAAGTCAGCAGCGCTACGTTTAGATGACTAAATACAGTTGGTGCATTTCGATTTATAATGTTGGTTATTCTGTTCGCAAACAATCTAACCTCAAAACTATTGTTTTTTTCCCAAATTTGCCGATTCGTTTTTATTGAAAAATTATTAATAAATATGTCATCGATTCGCAAAAAAGAGCACGGCAAGAATAGAGGTCGAGGTGGTGGTGGTGGTGGTGGCGGCGGCGGTGGTCGTCATCCTGCACACCTCAAAGGCAGAGACATCGGCCTGTTCTACGCCCGTCAGAACAAATTGAAACGGACCCAAGATGCTGTTCGACCAGTACGTGTTTTTTTAATTTAATCTTTCTTCAATTAACAACCAGTTATTGTAGATCGGTACCGTATTCCTGCCGCAAAAATGGATCGAATACTACTCTAAACAAATCGTATTAAATTCGAATTTATTATTAAAGCAAGATAACACAACTGGTAGTACAGATGATAATTATAAACATTTAAAAGATTCAAATTTTAAACGTGATTTTCTACGTGTAATCAACGAAACTTTTGATATGAAATTAGAACGTAATTGTAATCAAATCGTACGCAATGAGAAAATTGATTTTGCTTTATACAAAAACGAATTAGAAAAACAACAAAACCAGAATTATTGCTATTATTTGGAGAAACGTAAAAAATTACCATCGTACAAAATGAAAGACGATATATTAGAATTAATCAATAATAATCAAATTATTGTGATAAGCGGTGAGACAGGTTGTGGTAAAACAACACAAATACCACAATTTATCTTAGAGGATCATCTACTAAACAAGAAAGCTTCGATTTGTAATATTCTATGTACACAACCGCGTCGTATCAGTGCTATTTCAGTGGCTGAACGTGTTGCTGAAGAACGTGCCGAGAAATTGGGCACAAGTGTCGGTTATCAGATCCGTTTAGAAAATAAAAAACCCCGAGAAACGGGCGCTATACTATTCTGTACAACTGGTATTGTATTGAAATTAATGGAAACAAATCCGTCACTATCAAATGTATCACATTTAATATTAGATGAGATCCATGAACGTGATATTTTATCCGATTTTATATTAACATTAATCAAACGAATTCTAAAGAAACGTAAAGATTTGAAAATTATCTTGATGAGTGCCACATTGAATGCTGACAAATTCTCACAATATTATAATAATGCACCACATATTAATATACCAGGTTTCACATATCCTGTACAAGAATTCTATTTGGAGGATATAATTGAACGGACACAATTTAAATTTGATGTTGTTAAAGAGAAACGACAATGGAAACGTGGTAATAATTCGAATTATCCATCGGAATTAAATGGGATCATTGAACCGTATTTGAGAGAATTAGAAAATGAGAAGAAGTATTCAAAGCACGTTCTACAACAATTACGAAATCCGAATCATGAAAAACTCAATTTGGAACTGATTCTGGCGTTAATTAAGGATATTTGCGCAAAGGTTTGTTGTATTATTAATAGTCTAGGCAATTCGGCTTTTAAAAAGGAGCAACCGTACTTTTAGGGTAAGCAGCAATTTTTTTCTTTCGCTGCGTAGAAGGGACAATCTCGACCTTAAGTTCGAGTTTTCGGAGCGAAGGACGTTGAAACAAGAAAATTGCTGCTGGCCCAGAATGGAGCGTATTTACTCGACTACAAGTAGTAGAGAAATAATATTTTTGAAAAGAGATACTCCATCTATTTGTGCAAACTTGGTTCGAAACTTGTTAAAGTTTGCACAGCTGACTCGAGTATCGTGCTCCTATTGAGGGGGGAAAATCGATTATTTCTAACTTATTTTATCCATATTATCAGTATTTCTCAGTTACTTTCACGTAAAATAATTCATAGAAATTGAGAGTGAAACTTCCCTAAATTGTGTAGTTTCTAAGGAATTTCGTTTTAACAAGTTTGTCATTTTCATTAATCTATAAATATAAAAGCGATTCACCACTCACTCACTGACTGACTCACTCATCACGATATCTCCGAAACTATACGTCCGATCGACTTTAAATTTGGCACATACATTCATTTCATGATGCTGATGCTCACTAAGAAAGGATTTTTGAAAATTTGCCCTCTAACGGGATTAAAAAAGGTATTAAATTTTCAATACCTTAAAAACAGCTGACATCCACCTGCATACACCTGTCAGTTATACTTGCGACGTTGCCATGTGTATTTTTTTTAGTATATATTCGGAAATGAAATACTAACATAACAGCACATTCGGCGGATTCAGTTTACAAATTCGCCACGGGGCAGGGCGACCGAATAGTTACGAAACAAGTCGAAGAGTTTGTTTATTTTATAATTTCAAATATTTATTGCCTAGTGACTAATAGGTATTGTCAAATATATCATTCTGGAAAAATAAAATTACTCAACCTACCCTAAAATATATTGGGAGTATTATTACTGATGATAATAACATTCCGATAGAACACATCGGATATCTTCGGTACCCTTTTCGGTTAATATCGGCTATATTCGTGTGACGTACCCCAGGGCGAATTTTGTAAACCGAACACGCTAATTATGTGACGTACTTATAATCTATGCGAATAAAGTCACAGGGGTACAGCTAGTATTATATAGAACAAGTAATGATATAAGGCCTATATTATAAACTTTTTTTTTTAAATCGAAACTCAAATTTAGATTAACCGAAATCAATCTATATTGGATCACTGAGAAATATTAAACAAAAGATAGAGAGGCAGGGGAGTAGAAAGAGTGTGCGGCAGAGGTTTAAAGAGGCTGAGGAATTGAGATGGGATGCTAAAGAAAGACACAGGGACAGGAAGACACGGAGTGACAGAGGTTTGAAAGAGACACAAGCGGAAAAAGACAAAGAAAGCTAGAGTGAGAGATACCGAAAAGCAGAGTAAAACATCGAAATACAGAGAAAGAGAGAGAGAGAGAGAGAGAGACTAGAGAAAGGCTGTCTCTGTTTCGTATATCAAAGTGATTCTTATTACTGCATTGTGACAGTGCCAAAATTTGCATCTAATGATTGGCCTATTACCCGTTGTCTCTTTCTAGGCTAGTACTTTCTTGCTCTTACTCATATCTTTTTGTGCCTCTATTGCTGTTTTTAAAATAGTGCTTTCTTGCTCCTACTCATGTTGTCCTATGTATCTAGACCGTTAGGCAATGCGTTATATTATCTGCGTGTATAAAAGTGAAATACCACTCAATCACTCACTCACTCACTGACTGACTCATCACGATATCTCCAAAATTATCCATCCGATAGACTTTAACTTTGACTCATATATTCTTTCCGTGATGTAGACGCTCACTAAGAAAGGATTTTTGAAAATTCGCCCTCTAACGAGGTTATAAAGGGCATTAAAATTTTAATATATTGAAGACAGCTGACATCCACCTGACAGTTATAATTGCGACCATGCCATGTGTATTTTTTGTATTATATATACGGAAATAAAATACTAACAGATAACAGCACATTATCTGACGTACTTATAATCTATGCGAACAAAGTCGGGGGTGGATATAGCTAGTAGTTGAATAAGTGCAAGCTACGATCAGTATTGGATTCGATTACAATAGGAAAAATTGTCGAGAAAATTGGGAAAAACTGATTTTTAGAATATCTCTGGTGTTATCCAATAGAATTGGATGAAATTGATATGAATAATACAGGACGACACTTTGAAGAAAATTGTCAATACAGAGGTTACAGTGCTACCAAATTTTGGAAAACTTGAAGTAGTTGAGGCCATGCTCGTTTTGCTTTTTTCTGCAAAATTGATTTCCAAAATTTGGTCGATTTTTTTTACTTTCAGTGACAGACACTTCGAATTTTCTGAGAAACGAATACCAATTATCTGAAATGAATTCCTCTATTGTTCGTAAGAATTTTACTAAGTTCTGGTGAATAGCAAGCCAGATATTAGAACCGTCTCAAAAACAGATACTCTCGAAAATTTATTATTTTTGTAAGATAATCTTACCAAAAAATTTCCATTAATAATATTGTAATCGAATTCAATCAAGGCGACCCTGATTGATTGACATAATTTGTGGAATTGTACAAATCTTCGTCACTAATTGTTGATAAATTCCAGGATAAAGAAAATGGAGCCATACTGGTCTTTTTGACCGGTTTCACAGAAATCTCCACACTTACCACACTGATGGAACAAAGTGGTAATTTCCCTAGAAATAAATACAACATCTATCCGTTACATTCATTGATGCCAACAATCGATCAAAAACAAATCTTTCTACCACCACCAAAAAGTGTACGCAAAATAATTCTATCAACAAATATTGCTGAAACATCAATAACAATCGATGATGTTGTTTATGTGATCGATTGTGGCCGTATTAAAATATCATCATTTAATTTAAATGATAATTGTAAAATATTAGCACCACAATGGGTATCATTAGCCAATGCCCAACAACGTAAAGGACGTGCTGGACGTGTTAAATCCGGTGAATGTTATCATTTATATACAAGAGCACGTGAATTATTATTAGAGAAATATCAGAAACCGGAAATATTACGTGCACGTTTAGAAGATGTTATTTTAGTTGTGAAAGTATTACAATTGGGGAAAATTGATGATTTCTTTCCGAAATTAATCGATTGTCCTGATCAAGAATCAATCGATAAATCAATCAATTTATTGAAACAATTAAATGCATTGAATGATGATGAAACTCTAACACCATTAGGTTATCATTTAGCTAAATTACCAATTGCACCACAAATGGGTAAAATGTTATTGTTTGGTGCAATATTTAGTTGTTTAGAACCGATCTTATCGATTGTAGCAACTTTAGATTTTAAAGATGCTTTTCAATTACCAATTGGTAAAGAGCATTTAGCCGATCAGAAACGTTTAGAATTAGCCAATGGTATGAAAAGTGATCATTTATTATATTATGAAGTGATGAAACGTTTCGAACAATCTGGATGGAATTATAAACAATTCTGTTATAATCACTTCATCAGTTCACATACAATGAAATTATTGATTGATATGCGTCGACATTTAGCTGGTTATTTAAAAGAGATGAATTTCATTAGTAATCTTGATCCGAAATGTCCCGAATCAAATCGTAATTCGAATAATGAGAGTTTAATTAAAGCGATAGTTTGTGCCGGATTATATCCAAATGTTTTGATAATGAAACGAAAAAATAAACTATTTACACCTGAAATGAAACAAGTTGCGATTCATCGGAAATCTGTACTATTCGAATCGTATTTAGATACGAATTTGGTTGTTTATTATAATCGAATTAAAACGGATAAAGATTCAATTCATGATGGTACATTAATTAATCCATTACCAGTGATATTCTTCGGTGATAATTATAAACATTTCATTGAAGATGGACGACATATGATTATTATTAATAATAAATTGAAATTTAAATGTAAAGAAGAAACGGCGAATATTATCAAAGAATTGAGGGAACAATTCAATTGGTTTTGGGAGTATAAGGTCTCGCATCCTGGTCCAATTGATTGGACCGATACTAATGAAGAAACACGAATTTTAGAGTAAGTAGAAATTATTATATAGAGCAGTTAATATATTGACACAGTAAAGCGAGCACCTCATCAAATATACAGATTTGGCGTAACTAACTAAACTTATACCAAAAGCATTTCCATCGGAGTTGTAACACGTTAAAAAATTCCACAACTTTGTCACACTTTTTTTTATACAGTACTGGAAAATGAAACAGGCCCGTTGTGACAATTTGAGTAGCACATACAATGTGTTCGGTTGCTTATTGTCCTCATAAATATTTCCCAATGCGCCTGTTTTGTTTGCCATCCCTGTATATCGTCATAATGGCAAATAATAGCATTTGTACGCGTCCTTGTTCTGTCGCAAGTAAAATCTCGTATACTTCTCAGCGGTGGTATACAGTAGTATACTCTGGATTGTTCTACCGATAGGGCTAGTCGATTCGCCAACTCTGTATATTTATAGGTATGTCAACTAATAATCCGGACAAAATATAAATTGGATTTTTATTTTATTTTGGAAACTAAAGAACACAATATTGTTACGAATAGACTCAAGCTAGTGTGAAATAACATAATCAGCAGCCTGTCTAACTTTGGTATGAAGTTTTAACATTAAGCGCTCGAAATGTTCATTTTTGAATTGGCGGAGCTTCGATTTAATTCTATTTTCCAATTTTTTTTAATTTTTTGCTTGCCAACCATTCTCATATAAAGGGTACAGACAAACAACAGGGAATGTCCTAATAAATTGATTTTGAGAAAAACTCAATTAAAAGTTTGAAAGTCGTATTATTTCTATTGAGATCAAAGTTTGCAGTAACTTTTACTTAGAACTGATGAATGCTTATTATTTAATATAATTGTCATTAACATCAGACTTTTTAGTTAATAAAAATATATAAAATTGGACAAAATAACAGCTTAACCATCTTACAACAAGTAAAAAACAACGAGTGCCCAAAGCAACATAAACGTAAAAAAAGGAATGGTTATACTTCAGTCATCAGCATCTTTGGTTTTTGAATCATATTTAAGTGATGACGCATTTTTAAAATGATTTTCATGCTTCCCTCTTTGATCTGCAGTAACTTTTCCTGTTGTTTTCAAGCTTTTTTGTTAAAACATACAGGCACATTAGGGTGAGCCAAAATGACTAACATATCGAATTTATGGTCTCAAAAGGGCCAATATATTGAAAAAAAATTCTCCCATTGAGAAAAATTTTTGCTCAATTTTAAAAGGTTTTGACATTTTCCATTTAAATAACAGGCAAAAAAATTTTTGTCCACTAAAAATACTATAACTTTTGAACCGTTTGAGATAAAATTTTTATCCAGGCATATTCTTGTAGGACATTAAATGCTCTAGAAAAATACTTTAGAGCTGAGTTTTTTAACTAAAAAATTCATATACTTATGGGCTATGAAAGTTGATAAAAATTAAAGCTATAATGGACATTTTTCTTTAAAAATGCTATAACTTTTGAACCGTTCGAGATAAAATTTTTATTCAGGCATATTCTTGTAGGACATTAAATTCTATAAAAAAATACTTCAAAGTTGATTTTTTTAACTCAAAAATTCATATACTTACAGGGTATGGAAGTTGTAAAACACATATCTATTTTTCATCAACTTTCATAGCCCGTAAGTATATGAATTTTTGAGTTAAAAAAATCAACTCTAAAAGATCCTTTTAGAGAATTTAATGCCCTACAAGAATATGCTTGGATAAAATTTTTATCTCAAACGGTTCAAAAGTTATAGCATTTTTAATGGAGAAAATTTTTTTTGCGTGTCATTTAAATATAAAAATTCAAATGACCACCTTTTAAAATTGAGCTAAAAATTTTTCTCAGTGGGAGAATTTCTTTTTCACCATATAAGCCCTTTTGAGACCATAAATTCGATAGGTTAGTCATTTTGGCTCACCCTAAGGCACATCTTTCATAATATTATTATTGTTTTCTTCATCTTTTACCTTCACTTTGTAGCTGTGTGCAGCTGTATGAAAACTAGCGTCATCTTCCGACTTTCTGCTTCTTCTTTGTTGAACATCATAAACATTTATAAGTCCGGACAAATATAATTTCTGCACACTAACACTACCCAATGAATTGAAATATTTAATTATGTTTCTCCGATCACTTTCATTTAAGTTTTCCAAACATTTGAACCTTGAACAGTCACATGGGGCCCTTTGTTCATGAGAAGAAAGCCGCAACTTTTTCATGACATCCTCGGCTCTACCGATTTTTTTTCTTTTCTTTGTCGGTTTATTAATAATATTATTTTTATAAGTCTCATCATTTTCTGAGTCAGAGACCATCATTTACTAGTTTTAAACTTCAAAATACAACACAACACATTTCCTACCTAAAAATCACATCTGTCAGTTTGGACAATCCTTCTTCTCTACCGGAATATTATAGACATTCCCAGTTCTTTTCGCTTCGGTCATAAACAAAAACGTCTTTTTAGCGACATTTGTTAAGTACTTGTAAAAACTAGTGACTGTGAATGGAAATACCATAGACGAAGATGTTTCCAGTATAAAATAATTAAAAAAAAAATCGTGGCCTTCCCTGTTCTTTGCCTGTACTCTTCATATATTCTTTGCTTCAATTGGTACCAAAATCTTTCTATGGGCCGCAGCTGGGGTACATTTGCAACATTTTCTGATATACGAAACATTATAATTTTCATAAGCGACTATAGCAGCGGCACCGTAATGGGATGTTGCCGTGTCAGGCTAGAAGACATAATTCCCGTCTTGATATCTTTTTAAAAGGGGCACAAGTTTTTTCTTACACACTAGTTTGTATAGATATTTTGATAAATTGCAATTCCTGAAGGAGCAATATAAGAAGACGACTTTCTTCTGCTACTAAAGGCACATCAAACCAGAATTTTTGTGGAAACTTAGCATATCTTTTAAATTTCACTTCTCTGCCCACCTAAATTCCTTCGTTATAAATATAGGTATTATTCCCGGCACAATCAGAGCTACATCAGATTGCTCGGTTTCAGATGAGTTTCTCTAATTTTTCTTAATAACGATCTTTGAGTACTGATTTGCTTTTCAGTATCTTTAGACGCTGAATTTTTTTCTTATTGAAACACCTCCGTTTTTGAAAAATTTCCTGACGTATTCTTGTGGTATTTTGAATTTACTTTCAAGTTTTCTAAGCGATTTTCCAATTTTTCCAACTGCTGTTTCAACAAGTTGTCGTTTTTTATTTGATGGCATTTTTTAGCTTTGCGACCACCTCCGACAACTCTATTTGGGCTGATATTACACCTAGCTATTGCAATATTTTGAAAATGTTTCACAGTAAAGGTTTTCCCATAGATTTTATTGATTTTATAAAATTCACCAATAATCTTTCTGCACTCTTCTTTTAAGCTAGGTCCAGACGAGAGCAATGAGCACACACAAACAAGGTGAGCACACGTAAATGCTCAAGTGTGGACGGTAAAACGAACGCGAGCGCACACAAACAACCTGAGCCGGCGGTTGTCGGTTTTTTGGAATTGCTCAAAGGAAATGTGCGCATTGTGCGTGTTTCGACTTGCTCGGTCTGGACGCGTTTCGTATTAGGTTCATATTGTTGTGGGTCCACATACAACTGGAGCAGTACGAACACTAAATATAAAACGCACAACGAACACACTACATTCCTGTTTACGCACACAACGAGCAAATACATATGCGTGCTCGACTTACGTGTGCGTGCTCAGGTTGTACTTGTTCTCGTCTGGACCCGGCTTTAGAGTGTTCATTTTTAAAGTACCACAGGAAATGGTACAAAAACTTGACAGACACATCGTAAAAACTGTCAAAAATAACATATGTGTTATTTGTTGGTTACGTGATTTATCATGAAGGAACATGTAAACAGTTGTCCGGATTATTAGTTGACACACCCTTAAATTGGATTTTACTGTTTGCACTTTTTACAATTGCGTGAGTTTTTACTGAACAAATGTATTATCTTCTTCTTTCTAGAATCAAATCTGTGACTAATAAGATATACACGATGCAAGACAATTACAGTCTCAATTATGTAGGGCATGAAGCGATTGTTTTTTACGTTTTGCCGATCTGATATCGCTGTATTAATTTGCATTAGTCACTGATTTGATCATTTATTTATTCGTTCAATAATTGTTTTTTTTTATTGTTTAAAGTAATATTCTCGAGCTGATCTCATTGGAGGACACCGGTGAGCTCGATTGTGATTTCGATGAAGATTAATTTGAATCAAATTCGCTTATACAAGAAATTTCGATATTTTTATTTATTACAAACATACACACCACATACACATAGAAACCTTTCCGTTTCCTGTCTCCTCAAGATTATACCTGTAAACACGTAAGTTATTTCATTTATTTTTATGAAAAAAAATCCACCCAAAAAAATTGTCTCAACCTTGACACGCGAATTGTGATTTAAGTCAAGCCGAAAAATATTTAAGTCAGTGTCCTTACGCGTTTTGCATTTAACTGTTAAATGTCTGTAGACAGTTTTTTCTCTCTCTCTTTCTCTCTCTTTGTTCGTTACTTTACATCCTAATAATGAAGAATTTTTGTAATCAGAGAGTAGAGACGAGGTAAACAGAAAAAAATATTTAAAACAGAAATATATTTAAAAAAAAACGCGCCTCAACGCATTTTAGATTAACCTTGACTTGTATGGCCTCTCTTATGCGTTACTTTGGATGGTATTTTATTTTTATTTTTTCTATTAAATAGCAAAATTCAAGTAATTTAATGGGATCGATGAGTGTTTAAAGAGATCTGTTAAAAATTGCAAGTAATATTGCCAGTACTGTTAGATAATATCAGACCGGATCACTTAAAATTAATGATTTAATTGTATGTATTGAGATGGTTAAATAATTGCATAGGCACGTTTATTACCAACTATTTGTGCCACCATTTCGACAATAAGAGACTTTTTTTGTTCTTGGGAACTCTTGGTTTAAAGTTTATTGGATACTACCGATTCCATAGAGAATATAGCGATCATATTTCCCACGCGATAGTTTCGAGTTGAGTTCTGCAGTTTTTTATTTTTATCAATAAGTTTTGTTTTGTATTCACCTTTATAACACGACCGTATTGATCCAGAAGTCTATTACAGATCGTTAAGGGCCGGTGTTCTCTACAAACCGGCCCGGATGCAAGTGATATTTTGGGGGCCCAAAGTTCTTTTATGATAAGGAAATCAAGAAATGTAGATATATTTTTGCAGGCTTGTAGTATACCTTTAGGTTAACAATATATTAAAAAACTAAAGCGCATTAGCTAGCCAATCTTGAGAAAAAAGCGTTTAAAGTTTTTTGCATCCATTTAGTATTATTAAGTTATTCGCTTAATTGTGACTTGAAATAGCTCAAGTGGTTGCGTCGTTGTATCGCGCTTAAAAGTGCAGGGTCCAATCTTTATGCGGAGAATTTTTCTTTTATTGGTCGAAACAACTTTTATTTTATTTTAGGGACAGTTGGGATACAATGGTACAAAAAAGTTATTATTATTTGTAAAAAACAGTGTTTATTCTCAACCTAATAATTGCACAGCAAAACAGAGATCAATAATCAAACTTAAACCTAGTTATCTTTGATTTTGTGAACCCCTTCCTTTGTTCCACTGTGCCCCAGGTCTGGGGTACAATGGAACAGGGTATGGGGCACATTGGAACATGACCAGTATTCATACGACAAAATTAATCAATGGTATCAAACCTTTTTAGTACCTTGTCAGGAAATGTGTAGATGCTTTTTTGACGTTTAGTTTTTCCAAACAAGGACGAGTTTGGCAATACTAGTTCAATATCCTCAGCTGAAACCATTGCCATATCCGGTTCTAATGGAAAAAAGAAACTATTGTCAACTTTTGCGCTTCGTCGCAAATAACTTATCTCAAATTCGTTGTTCTCATTTATATTAGACAGTATTTGACCAACCAAAACTTAATTTGCTTCTGGGTAAATTTTACCACGATATAATCTTTAGGTTTCGGTGATTTATAGCTGGACAGTAGCAGATTCATATCGTCATCACTAGACTCGCACAAAGTTATATTATCATTCAAATCGACCGTTTTCTCAGGACTAGAAAATAGTGTCTTTGTTACTTTCTCAATTTTCAGTCTTTTTACAATCTTAAGAGTCTTCATTTTTTTTGTTGTCTTTGTTTTTTTTTCTTCTCTTTCACGAGCACATTCTTCTATTTCATTTTTCACAGGAGTGTCAGTTAGTATCAAACTTTTTCCTTTTTTTCTCTTATTATTGTCCTTTCTAGGCCCTGCTATGGGGAAGTCTCGACATTATAAGGGGCTTTTTAGCTGATTTTCTTGGATAGCAGCTCTTGAAGTAGAAGGTTGCTGGTCATCGAAAGGAGGTGTAGTATCCCTTGGTTGCTGCGGTTGTCGCTCCTCTTCAGTAAAAAGTCTATTTGTCACTTCGCTTGCAAGAAATTCGTCTTCAGCAATGACATCTCGGTCAAATGGAAAAATTCCGGTATTTTTAAATCCAGATTTGATGTTACATGATGTCATAGACTTCTCAAATGCCTGTCCTACAAGCTCAGTCACATTATAAATAGTCAAAGTCTGGCCTGGGTGCCGAACCATCCAAGAATCTGCCGCGGCATTATAATAGTTTTGGAATAGCCCAAATACATACACGTCGAGTGCTTGAAGTTTATGACTTGTATGTGGAGGTGTAGTAAGAAGTATTACTCCATTGTCTTTTGCAATATTCAAAACCACCGGAGATAAATGGCTCTCATGATTGTCCATGATTACAAGAGCTGGATTTTCTTTCGTTGATGAAGTTATTTTCACAAAATGCTTCACAACGTCGGCAAACAATTCGCCTGTCATCCATCCAGTGGGTTGAACAAGACCTGAAGTGCCTGAGGGTGCTCCCGTCAACATATGAGTTTTAAAATTCTTTCGCGGGAATACCATTGCTGGCGGCAAAGCAGTTCCAGTGACAGAAACTATGCAGCAAGTGGTCACTAATGTTCCTCGCACTGCACTGGTGACTTTATTTAGCTGCCTAGATGACTTTGAAACAAAAACTCTTTTTGGTTTCTGAACTGTAGTTGTTCCAGTTTCATCTAAACTGAACACATGGGTACCATCCCCAAAACTTAGATACCTTTGTAAAATAGTAAAGAGATTATCAAAAAGTAGCCCTGGACAAGCTGCAAGCTTCAGGTTTACGTAGTCTTATTTCGGGGTGGCGTTGTCTAAAGCCGTAAAGCCAGTCAATACCAGCCATTTGCCGTTCTCTCCAAGCTGGATGAATTTTAAGATTATAATGCTTCGCCATTTCATAAGCTAAACGTCTTCTTTCCAAAGTGTCGAGACCGTAGCACATTTTGGAACAAGTCACCAAATATTCTTTCAATGATTTTTCAAGGTCACTTGAAAATACTTTATTTACTGCATAGTTAGGCGTCATGCGGATTTTCACTTTCTCTGCTGTAGCTGTTTTCTTTTGGACATATCGATGCAACGTAGTACATTTGACATTTTTTGTTTCAGCAGCAGCACGCAACCTCATACCGCCTTCTACGAGTTCTACAGCTTCTCGCATATTAGCTTCGCTGTGAAGTCCTCTGTCACTTTTTCTGACGCGGTATCTCACCATTCTTGACTTTAAAAAAAAATGAAGTAAAGTTAGTGGGGTTCATTGGAACAGTGTTCCACTGTGCCCCGCTCCATAGTGCCCCATAGGGTGGCCAAAGTTTCAAACAAGTTTTAAAAAATGTTAGGTTTTGTTTTGAACTTTATACACAGTTGTCTCAAATAGACAAAATGATTAAGATTTATGAAAAAAAATATCACTTACCTATTGTTTAA
>JAEDXX010000336.1:0-74044 GCA_021725515.1 Epicauta chinensis | reverse complement strand
CTGTGTTGTAGAACAGTCACAAATATACGGGTTTCTTGCTATAAAAAGGAACAATATGAATTGGTACTATAGCTTGTGCTATAACTTCCTCAATCGCATCCAAAACATCTTTGAACTGTTTCTTTTTCGAATCTTTAATCAATTGCTCCCGATGTTTGAGATAATAAAACAGGTCTTCATCTTTAACTGAACCACTATAAAAAAAATCTAAAGAATTTTAACATTTATCATTTTGTGGCAAAAATCGACTTAATGCGCTCAAATAATATAATATAAGAATACGTAATAAAGGAACTTACGTTTCACGTGTTCCGTAGAATTGCCTTTTAATCGTTGGTCGTTTTTCACTTTTTTGCGATTATTAGAATGATTCGAAATTTTATCTACTTACGATAGCTGACCATGCTGGGCAACCTGCCCCTTTTGCCATCACCTTGTCGCCTTCCATAAATTGTTGCCGTTTTTTTTTCCGTTTTTAAAATTTTTCTCTTTCAATGTTCAATAAATTAACAGCCAGAAAACTGAGATCATAGATACCTAATATAGATTCCACTCTCCCACAGACTGTGCGTTTTGCGTGCGTGGAAATATTTACGCATCTAAAGAGGCAAATAATTATTTGACGTTAATGTCAAAGTGTCATCAAAATTTATAATTTGGGGATATTTGAATTATTTTTAAATACATCTCTTGAAGATGTCGGTGTCCGCAATTTATATTTTAGACCTAAAAGGTAAAGTTTTAATATCAAGGAACTATCGTGGCGACGTCGAACTGGACGTAATCGACAAATTTATGCCATTATTAATAAAAAACGAAGAAGAAGAAGGGTTGCTAACACCCATCCTACAAACGAGTGATTGTACGTTCGCTTATATAAAAACGAATAGTCTATATATAGTTAGTGTAACAAAGAAGAATGCAAATGTAGCCTTAATATTTGTATTTTTACACAAATTCGTCCAAGTACTAACTGTATATTTTAAAATATTGGACGAGGAAAGTATAAGAGATAATTTTGTTGTTGTATACGAACTGTTAGATGAAATAATCGATTTTGGTTATCCACAAATAACAGATAGTACAATATTAAAAGAATATATAACACAAGAGGGGTATAAATTAGAGGTCCAACCACGTATACCGGTTGCCGTCACAAATGCTGTATCATGGCGTTCTGAAGGATTGAAATATCGTAAAAACGAAGTTTTTCTCGACGTTATCGAATCGGTTAACTTATTAGCAAATACAAACGGCAATGTGTTACATAGTGAAATTATTGGTAATATTAGAATGCGTGTTTATCTATCCGGAATGCCGAATTTACGTTTAGGATTCAATGATGGTATATTATTTGAAACAGATAAATCGAAAGCAATTGATTTAGAAGATGTGAAATTTCACCAATGCGTACGTTTATCACGATTTGAACTAGATCATACGATATCATTTATACCGCCCGATGGTGACTTTGAATTGATGTCATATCGTTTAAATAGACACATTGAACCGTTAATTGGTATTGAATCGGTTATTGAACGTCATGCACATAGTCGCATTGAGTATATGATAAAAACAAAATCACAATTTAAACGACGTTCAATAGCGAATAATGTTGAAATTATTGTACCAGTTCCTCATGATGTTGATTCGCCAAAATTTAAAACAACCATTGGTAGTGTTAAATATCTACCAGAACAAAATGCTATTATATGGTGTATTAAATCATTTCCTGGTGGTAAAGAATATATAATGCAAGCACATTTTAGTTTACCGAGTGTTGTATGTGAAAATGTTGAGGGTAAACCACCACCAATACGTGTTAAATTCGAAATACCGTATTTCACGATATCGGGAATTCAGGTTCGTTATTTGAAAGTTATCGAAAAAAAACGATATGAAAGCTTACCATGGGTCCGATATATCACACAGAATGGTGATTATCAATTACGTATTACGTGGAACAGGTCAAGTCAGTCATTTAATGGGGGGTTAATATAACCAATTAATGATTCTTAGTAATAATTTATGTATTTTTATGAATTAAAAAATATATCAAGAGTATTCTGTTTTTCTGTTTACATCTGATCGATTTTAAAGAAATCAATTTGCGAGCATTTCAGCGGCGACACATGTTAGAATATTTCAGAAATTCTTGGACTATTGTATGCCGAAGTTATAGCAGACGATCCGTCTTCATTATTAGCAAATTATATGGATGTTTTATAAATCAGCCCTGAGGATTATAGCGCTACAAAGATATTCATCCTGCTAACTTTTTCATCCTAAGCTCCGATTTTGTAAATCACAGAATATAATGCAGTTAGGTTTGTCTGACCGGATCGAAGCTAAAGTGCGCCCAGGGCAGACAAAAGTTCCATGAGCCCTTTTCTCTATCTAATTAATTAAATTTAATCTTCAGAGCTCATTTTTGCGCTCCCAAAACAGGAGCGCCCGCCTGCAGTGCATCCCTTGCAGGTCCGTTATCGCCGACCCTGCTTATACTTATCTGGTTCGCCGCCTCACTGGATGTCCAGTGCAGATGTCCCCCTCTTACCGGCACTGATTTATGCTCAGCGGCATTCCCTACTTTATTCCTCTTTTGGTTCTACAACCCCATGTTCAACACGAAATTCATCGACCAAAGAGTTCCTAGATTTCTGTCGGTATTTTTGAAAATAGTGATATTTCTGGGGATTGATTTGTGCTCAAATCCCACTTACAATACCGGCACGACATTCTTTGTTTAACGAGCCATATGTCAAACCTAGTAACTCCTCGGTCGGTGGATTTAGTGTACGTCTCATCCGCTTTTCCAACACAACGAAAACAGTCACGCGAAGAAGAGGTAGAGAGGAAATAAAGTCCACTTAAATTTTTCGACTAGAGCCGAAACTTAGCGAATATTCCAGAATTTACCTATAGTTCGTCTCGTACCAAAGGTGTGGGTCCCAGAAGAAGGAAGTACTCTGGGTTTATTGACGTCTCTCTTACCTTCATGGCCATCTCATGATTTCTACTTTTCTCTCATACATTTACAGTACAACCTTAGTAAAGTTAAAATTCTCCGGTTTATACCGAAAGAATTCTAGGATTTCCTCTAATTGTAAGAGATATAACAGTATGTTATTATTAAAAATTGTAGATAATTAGATTCGTTATACGTTTTAAGAAATATTTTAAAATATATTACATTCTTATTATGAAGACGGAGAGTGAAAGACAATGCTCCTCGCACTAAAAACTCTTTAAGTCCTGATCCATCTAAATTGACCGGTATATTTATTTCATATGGTCTTATGAGAGCTTAGCAAAAGTTTTGATCAAGTTGACACTCATATACTGGTGATAGCAATTCCAGCTTTCTTGTAGGTACCTCTTGAAAATCGATATTATATGGAGAAACTGTAGACATTATGCGATTTTTTCCAAAAGGCTTATATTATTCCTAACATTTGATGTTTTCTGTTCTGGTCAAATGCCAAGTTCGATCATATCAGACCTGAATCTCTATTGCTTTAATTGTCCTGAGCTCAGCACCTCAGCAAAACAGTCAACTTCCTGGAGCAGCATAATCTTAGAAGCACCATTTTATATTGCTTGACTTGACGGGTAGCACGTTTTTCATTATTTTCCTCGAGAGAGGTGCTGAAAATAAGTTTGCCTAGGACACCAGAAAAGTTTGGGTAGCCCTGAAACTGAAAGTGCGTGGAAGTGAATCTTCTTAGGTTAGAGATGAAGTTCATTTCTTTCTTGATTTATTTTCTTTCTGTCGTTGTCTGAAGGCTCGATTTTTTCTGCAGTTGTCTTTTTCTTCATTTCACTTATCTCAACTGTATATTTATATTCAGTTGCAGTCAAAAAATTTCGGACATAATTTTTTTTCACATCTTAACATGTTTAATCTGGGTTAAGCATTACTGTTATTATTGACGTTTTAAATGTCAAAATTAATGACTCGTTACTACTACTACTACTACTACTACTACTTTATTAATACAAAAATCATAAATCGCTGTAAGCCTTGAAATTTTAGTTAGTCAATGACACCAACTTTAGACCCTAGTGTTTATTTTACACAGTTGGCAGAACTGACAGAGTATAAGCGACCCTCCCACTCTTCCCTCTCAGCTGTCTGTTAGAGGGAAAATGATTCCCCTCATGGCATCCCGCATTTTCGTTATGTTTTGGAAAATATTTACTACCTAAGCACAACTAAAGAAGTTTCACTTCAAAAAGTATCAACGCCTCTGGTCCACTTTTATAATTTTATATACCACTAGCGGACCCGGCAGACTTCGTCCCGCCCGTTCATTGATTTATATTCACAAAATTAACAATATTAATTCTGTTAATTAAATCATAATCTGGCAAAAGATCGAAATATTTGTACAAATTATTGTTTAATTGTAAAACGTCAAAGAAAGTGAAGTTAGAATCTCTGTTATTTACATTTTAAAATGAAACTGCTAAATTATCAAATCTTATTTTCATAAACGGCCAGTGATGCGGACGATTACCCACTTGTCAAAACTTATTTCCACAACAACCTATATTCCAACATATTGAAACTTTAATGACTGATTTAAGCCCCATAGGAGTTGAATTTTCAAAAATCCTTTCTTAGTGAGTATCTATCTACATAACAAAAGGAAATTGTGCCAAATTTCAAGTCGATTGTACGGATAGTTCGGAGATATCGTGATGAGTGAGTCAGTCAGTGAATCAGTGAATTGGATATCGCTTATATAAGTATAGATTATAATCCGCTCTCTAGTTATCCTTGTTACGTATATGCTTCAAAGATCATCCTCTAGAGGGCGACAAATGCACGACACGGCAGTATTCTGTGTTGCATACCTCTCATCAGTTGATGTTATTGTTTCTTCGGCATCCAGTGAAACTTTATTTTTTTGTGTTTTCCAAACGATTGAATTATTATTAATAGTCAAATGTCTTGTAATTATGCTGATGGATTATCTTATTACGAAAATAAAGGCGTCGTAGGAACACCTGAGGTAATTTCAATTTCAATAAAAGGCCGCATTAATTAACGCCAAGATTTATGATTCCAGAAATTCGATACTCCTGAAGATGTTGACAAGAAATGCGAAAAACTAGCCGAATTGATTTTAAATTCCAAACATGTCGTCCTGCATACTGGAGCTGGTATCAGTACATCAGCCGGAATTCCAGATTTTCGGTCATTATCACTTCAAACCAAACCGATTCATCAATTAATAATTACAATATGAATTGTAGAGGTCCAAACGGGGTGTGGACATTAGAGAGACAAGGCAAGAAGCCAACAGTCGATATCTCATTCACTGATGCAATTCCCACAAAGACCCACATGGCAATCAAACAATTATTAGATGTAAATTATATCCATTATGTAATTAGCCAGAATATTGATGGGTTGCATATGAGGACAGGCATTAAACGGAAACAAATTGCTGAATTGCATGGCAATATGTTCATTGAGCAATGTAATTTCTGTGAAAGTCAATTTGTACGATCATCACCAACTCGAACGGTTGGTAAAAAGTGTTTGGAGGAGAATTGTCGACGATTTATACGCGACCGACCGTGTCGTGGTAAATTATATGACACGATTTTAGATTGGGAACACAGTCTTCCCGATAAAGACCTAGAAATGTCCGACTACCACTGCAGGTTGATCCCCTCAAATATTGTTTTTTTGTCTGTTAAATAACGTTAATTTTTAGTGTTGCTGACTTGAATATTTGCTTGGGTACCACACTACAAATTGTACCCAGTGGAAATTTGCCGTTGAAATGTAGAAAATACGGTGGGAAAATCGTTATTATCAATCTACAATCGACCAAACATGATAAAAAGGCGGATTTACTCATAAATACGTACGTGGATGATGTTCTAGAGAAGGTGATGAAACGACTGGGATTGGAGATTCCCGAATATTGTCCAGATATAGATCCGACAAAACATAGTAATTCGCAAATAATAGACTGGAATATTGCAAAGAGCGATATTAAAGAAATTAAATCGATTTACGATGAACGTTGTAGGAAATGTCGGAAGCGGAAACTGGAATTAAAACATGATTTATATTGTAAAGATGTTTCTATTAAAAAATAACATTTTTTAAAATTTTATTTCTTTAGGTTATGAATTCAAAATTCGCGGTCACACGGTTTCTTGTAGGCATAGCAACTAAACAGGCAATAATTAATCCTGGTTATATATCTTTGTTAGTTTCTATAAAAACCATAAGACCATCTCTTTTCTTCTTGGGTGTGAAATCCGTCTAGTTGTTGCGCCGATTCTGTATATGCGGCTACGGTTGGTAACACTTCTAGTGCCTAGTGACAAATGAAAAATTCCTTTTACGTATGCGCATTAATGGCTGCGGTACTTGTTGTTGAATAAATTCAACAAAATTTCAATAATTTCGCTAATCTTTTGATTAAATTTAGTTTTTTTGTGATTTTTTAACAAATTTCATCATGGCTGACAAAGTGAGTAAAATATTTTTTTATAAGAAAACGAATTTTCAAGACTTTTCACAAAAGTGAGGTTAACTTGCAATGTTTCCAAAATTCTAGGTTGACGAACAAGTCAAGAAGAAGAGGACCTTTAAAAAGTTCACCTATCGTGGTGTTGATTTGGACCAACTTCTCGATTTACCAAAGTAGATATTTAAATTTGCAAAAATAATTTGGAAATATTGTTATTTTCTGTTATAGTGAACAATTGATGGAATTGATGCACTGTCGTGCTCGCCGACGTTTCCGTCGTGGTTTGAAACGTAAGCCGATGGCTCTAGTAAAGAAGTTACGTAAAGCCAAAAAGGAGGCACCACCACTAGAGAAACCGGAAATTGTCAAAACACATTTACGTAATATGATTATTGTACCAGAAATGGTCGGTTCAATTGTCGGTGTATATAATGGTAAAGCTTTTACACAAGTTGAAATTAAGCCAGAAATGATTGGACATTATTTGGGTGAATTTTCGTTAACTTATAAACCTGTCAAACATGGTAGACCTGGTATTGGTGCTACGCACAGTTCACGTTTCATTCCTCTCAAATAAATATGGAAGAGCATTGTTTTTTATGTAATGTAAGACTAAAATAAAGAAATTTGAGAGAGTCTTCTGTATTTTATACTACATTAAGTCATTAGAAGCTCCTAACGACGGCAGTGTTCTTGTTCCAGTTGAATTCAATATTTTTATTTATCCACAAATTTTACATTATCTTTTTGGTTTTTCTGCCAAAAACAATACACTATCCTTTAGGTTACTTCCTTTCAACATTTTTTACTCAACTGTTTTACATTGTACAGGGTGGACCATTTTCGATGGTTTTGCAGGGTATCCCTATAAGGAAAGCTCGCACAAACTAACGGATAGAACATTCCTGTCCTACTTTTTCCTGACTAGTCAGATGGTACAATTAGATTTTTGCTGTTATTTTGTTTTCGAGCTATACCCGGTTTTTCATGTTTTCGCGATTTCAAAAATGCCTCATATCGTAGGCTATCGAAAAAGATCATTTTCAATGTAGTTTTTAAAGCTAATTATATTTTCTCTAGCGTTCACCGTTTTTGAAATATAACACAAACCTGTGTTTTTTTAAATGGAACATATATTTAATTTATCGCTCATTAAATTGCTTATTTTTTTCTGATTCCAAATATAGTCATACAAAAAAGTATCCGTACGTCTACATTTTATCAATAAAATTGTGGACAGAATCACTTCAATATTATTTATTTAGTATTTCCCAATTTATTCATGCAAATTATTCGTATTTAAAGTAGGAACATGCATTATAATTAAAAAACAGCGTAGAACTAAATACTGATTAATAATTAATGGACTAACCATCACAAAGTATTACAAAAAAGTATCCGTACGAGCTACAAAAGTTATAACATAACTGTTAGAAATAAGCACAATAATAATGAAATTTAGTTATTTAATATTTAGTTTGGTTCCCTTTAGCTTTGACCACTGCCTCAAGTCGACGCCCCATAGAACTGACTAGGTTTTCCGTTACTGTTGGTGGTATTTTTTCCCATTCCTCTTGTATTACTTTTTTCAATTCATTTTTATTACTAATCGAATGTTTCCTAATTCTCCGCTCTAATTCTTCCCACAGATGCTCAATGGGATTTAAGTCCGGTGATTGTGGAGGATGATCTAATGTTGTTTTTACGTTATATAGCAGGGGTGGGCACATACTAGGACAATGAGAGTCGCAGTCCGGTTTTTCGTATGTTATAAAGAGCCACACAATAGTAACATAGTAATACTTAAGTACAGAATTCGAATTTAATTTCAAATTAATATGGTTATATATCTTATAACGGATTTAAATTTTCAATGAGAGCCGCACTTAGCCCAACAAAGAGCCGCAATCCGTTGCCCACCGTTGTTATATAGTAACCATTCTTTCACAATTTTTGAGGAGTGTTTAGGATCGTTGTCATGCATAAAAGTAAATGAGTTATTAATTCCTAATTTCTGGGCACTTTGTTTGAGATTAGACTTTAAAATATTTAAATACGTTCGGCTGTCCATTGTAGTGTCAACAAAAGTTAATTTTCCTACACCGGCCGCTGACATACACCCCCAGACCATTACAGAACCACCTCCATGTTTCACGGTTCCTTTTAAATTCTTCAATTCCAACTCGGTATTGGGTCGTCTCCAGACTTTTTGCTTCCCATCATTACCACAGATATTAAATTTACTTTCGTCACTAAAGATGACACTTTTCCAAAAGTCGTTCTCCTTTAAAATATATTTGTTTGCATATGCTAGTCGTTTCTTTCTATTGTTTTTGGATATAAAGGGCTTTTTGCGGATGTTTCTAGCGTGGTAATTATTTCTCCTTAGGACATTTCTCACGGACTCGTCATTACAATGAATATTTAATCGCTGTTGGACAATTCGATTAATTTTTGAGGCACTTGTTTGAGGATTCAATTTAATTTCTTTTAAAATATAACGTTCTTCTCTTTCATTGAACACTTTTGGGCGGCCTTTTCTGGGATTGCTTTGTATTGTACCATAAGTTCTATAGTGTTCGATGACATATTGCACGGTTGATTTAGATTTTTTCACGATATCAGCAACTTTTTGCATCGAATTACCTTCACAATGCAGTCTAATTATCAGAGTTCTTAAATCATGAGACAATTCACTACTTTTTCTGCCCATTTTCTTGTTTTAATGCTCAGTGATAGACACAACTTAGATTTACAGAGAATATCGATATATACTAAACCCAATTATAAAATATCCAAGGAAAATAATTTGTGTAATCCAATACATAACACCAGTCGTACGGATACTTTTTTGTGATAGATTTTTCTGGGAAATTGATAACTCTTCAAATAAACGATATATAGACGAGCTGTTTTGATTATAATGCATGTTCCTACATAAAATACGAGTACTTTTTATGAGTAACTTGAGAATTTCTGAATAAAAAACATTGAAGTGATTCTGTCCACAATTTTATTGATAAAATGTAGACGTACGGATACTTTTTTGTATGACTGTATATGGTTTGCTATAGTTATTTTCAAAAATGTGAGAGTTATTTGAAAAATTTCGATTTCGCAGAGAAGAATTCCTAAAATCATATTCGAAAAGACTTTAGAGTGTTATGAAACAATCGTTTTTTACCTTGTCAACGAACTATTATTTTGGTTGCTATTTATTTATTCTTTTGTTTTCTTATTTTATAACAAGTAAAATTTGTTTCATAGCACTCTAAAGTCCTTTCGAGTATCATTTTTATAGTCACTACTTGCGAAATCGAAATTTTCAAAATAACTCCCGCATTTTTAATAATAACTATATCAAACTATATATATTTGAAATCAGAAAAAAATAAGCAATTTAATGAGCGATAAATTAAATATAGGTTCTATTTAAAAAAACATAAGTTTGTGTTATATTTCAAAAAACGGTGAGAGCTAGAGAAAATCTAATTAGCTAAATAGAATTAGCTTTAAAAACTACACTAGAAACTGTGGAAAAAGCGTCAACTTTTTTGAAAGCTTACGAGATATAAGGCATCTTCGAAATCGCGAAAAAATGAAAAACCGGGAATAACTCGAAAACAAAAGAACATAGCAAAAATCTAATTGCACCATGTGACTAGTCAGGAAAAAGTAGGTCAGGAATGTTCTATCCGTTAGTTTGTGCGAGCTTTCCTTATAGGAGATACCCTACAAAACCATCGAAAATGGTCCATCGTGTACAGGGTGGCTCATTTTCGATGGTTTTACAGGGCATCTCGTATAAGGAGAGCTCATACGGATAGTACATTTCTGGCCTATTCTTTCGAAACTAGTCAGATGGCGAAATTAGATTTTTGCTACGTTCTTTTGTGTTCAAGTTATTTCCGTTTTTTTTTTCGTAATTTCGAAGATGCCTTATAACACGTAGACTTTCGGTAAATTTGATACTTTTTCTATTGTTTTTAGTCCAGTTTTTAAAGCTTGATTAATTAGATTTTCTCCACCGTTTTTAAGTTATAAAACAAACTTATATTATTTTACATGGAGCATGCATTTAATTTATTTCTCATTAATAAATTGGTTATTTTTTTAATTCTAAATATATACAGGCTGTCCCAGCTCAAAAATCTCGTTTGTTTGTGAATTGCAATGGAAAAGTATCTAAAGAAATTACACTTCAATGTCTATACTTCAATTGACCGATACGTTTTTCATTCTAGATATTTTGGAAATGCCAAAACGTCCTCGTAAGGTCAAGAAAATTACTCAATATTAGGAAACCAATTACCTACAATGCGAATCAATTTGATATGAAAATAATATTTTTCTTTCAAAAACTTCTCATTTGCTGCTGAAAAAATAGAACTTCTCAGAGACCAATAACTAAAGAGCGATTCGCCCGGCGCCTCCACCATTTGCACGTTGAATTGTTACGACTTCTGAAAAACAGATTTTAACTCGAAATTGTGTTCATTCACGATATTCATTGCAGGTGATTGGTTTCCTAATATTTAATTTTGACGTAGGCTTTTTTCATCAATGAATAGGTTATTGGACCCTGAGAAGTTCTTTTTTTTTGAGCAGCAAATGAGAAGTTTTTAAAAGAAAACTATTATTTTCATATCAAATTCATTAGAAGTATTCATTGTAGGTAATTGGTTTCCTAATAGCGAGTAATTTTCGAGACTTTGTACGACGTTTTGGCATTTTCAAAATTGCTAGAAAGAAAATCGTGTCGATCAATTGAAGAATAGACATTGTAGTCTAATTTTTTAGATACTTTTCCATTTCAATTCATAAACAAACGAGATATTTGAGGTGGAACACTTAGATGGGACATAGTTTTATATAGTTGTTATCAAAAATGCAGGAATTATCTTGAAAATTTCGATTTCGCAAGTAAGGTGTGCGAATAATTCGCAAATTTTCGAATTATTCGATAAGTTGACGAATTATTCGTAAGTTTTCAAATTACTTAAAATTTTTTTAATAATTCAAATTTCTCCTTAATCTTGGAGTACCTTCAATCTTTTGCTTGTTAAGTAGCTAAATCGAAATCGAAATTTTCAAAATAACATATTTTTGAAAACAACTATAATAAACTATAAATAATAATAATAAGCAATTTAATGATCATTAAATTGCTCGAGCAATAGATGTTCCATTTAAAAAAACATAAGTTTGTGTTATATTTCAAAAACGGTGAAAACTAGAGAAAATCTAATTAGCTAAATAGAATCAGCTTTAAAAATTACATTAAAAACAATAATAACTTATGAGATATGAGACTCAATCACAAAAAAATGAAAAACCGGAAATAACTCCAAAGCAAAAAAAAACATCGCAAAAATATAATTTCACTATCTGACTAGTCTCGAAAGAGAAGGCCAGGAATGTACTACCTGTTATTTTGTATGAGCACTCCTGATAGGAGATACCCTGCAAAACCATCGAAAATAGACCATCCTGTACATTAAGGGTCGATTCAAGAGTCATTTTATTCCACCCACTTTTCCAACAAATTCTATGCTTTCAGTATATCGAAAAAGAATATTTGGTAGAATAAAACGATTAAAACATTAAAAATTTTCCATCTAATAGCAACATTAGGTACCGTTTAGGTACCTCAGGCCCAACCTAAACAGGCACTTTGTAAGAGCTACAATTTTTTGATTGCAAATAACATTGTAATTGTTGAGGCTGAAATAAACGTAATTAATGACGCTCTTGGATTGCTTGTCTATCGTAAGTCTTGTCGAAATGAGAGCTTAAAATTGCGTTAGAAACCAGCTCGTCTTGAAGGATGGCTGGTTGAAAATGCAAGAGAAAGGCAGAGTTAATCACGTTTACGATTCAATTTTGTATACAATGGGGCTATGTGGAATGGAACGTTCATATTTCGTCACATAATACTTTCAAAAGGATTCCAGTGGAAATTTTGCGTGGTACTGAGTATCTACAGTATCGAACAGATTAATTGAAACAAAAACATTTTTTTGCATTTTTGCACTTTGGCAACATTGTACTTTTCTGGAATTTCAATACTGTGGTTATTTTTATTTTTGACACAGTCTAGCAAGCATTGCTCAGTGTGCAGCACGTGTTTTGATATCGGTTGAGTGATTTTTTCTTATTTTTGGTTATTTCAAATAAAAGTTGTTCAACCTACAAAGATGGATGTATCGATGAATAAACGAGTAATGATAGTGACAATGGCTAAGCATACCACAAAAACTCAAAGAGACATTGCAGCGGAGGTTGGAGCAAGTTTGGCTACAGTCAATAGGATCATCAATCGCCATAAGGAGTCAGGGGATATCTCAGTGAAAAGGAAGGGGAAATGTGGCGCAAAAAGAAAGACAAGTAAACGAGATGACCAGCGATTACTGAATTCTAGCCGAAATGATTGCCGTAAAACTGCAGTAGACCTTGCTCGAGAATTGGCTGAAACTGGTGTCCACGTAACTCCCATGACTGTTCGTCGAAGACTTCTTGAAGCGGGAAGACCAGCAAGGAAACCTGTCAAGAAACAACTTTTAACAATGGCAATGAAAGCCAAAAGACTTGCATGGGCCAAAAAATATGAAAATTGGATGGCAGAAGATTGGAAAAGAGTCTTGTTTTCTGATGAGTCTCACTTCATCGTGCAAGGCCAGCAATTTCGGTTCATTCGAAGGGGAAAGGAAAAACTGAACTCGTCACACGTCATCTAAACCACAAGACATCCTCTTAAAAAAATGTTTTGGGGGTGTTTCTCATATAATGGACTAGGGCCTCTTGTTCCAGTGACAGGTATGATGAATAGCGAAAAGTACCAGTCCATATTGGTAGAAAGAATGATACCAGAATTGAAAAAGCGGTGGCCAAATGGCGAGGGAGTTTTCCAGCAGGATTTGGCTCCCTGCCATACTTCGAAAAAAATGGTCAAATTTTTTTCGGAAAACCATATCACCATATTAGATTGGCCTGGGAATTCACCAGACATCAATCCGATAGAGAATCTGTGGGCAATTTGCAAGAATCGAGTGTCTACATCGGATTGTACCACAGTGGAAAAATTAATAACCGCAATTAACAATATATGGTTGAGAGATGAAAGAATGCTGACAACCTGCAAAAACCTTGTGGATTCAATGCCAAAGAGGATCAAACTCTTAATTGAGGCCAAGGGAGGCCACATAAAATATTAATCGTAATAATTTGTTTCTATTATTGAAATGAATGATAAATAAAAGATTTTATACAAATTTTCATTTTGTTTCAATTAATCTGTTCGATACTGTATGTCTGCTTAAATATTGTTTTCTTTTTGTGGAATTTATTTCTAACCACGTGCCCGAGACCGACCACCACATGTCTTACTTAAAAAATAACCTTAAGGTTCTCATCAAACCGTCCCTCAGGACACCCATCTTATCCCAGCTTGTCGTCAGGTCCATGAGGAAATGTTGAATCGTAACTTATATCTATTCTCTGGAATTAAATTATTGAAAAATTAAAGACATAAGCATTCTCCACGATAAAGCTAAGGTGTAAACTATCAACATTAATTTTTCTTCTATAAATATCCAAAACAGGTCTAAACAAGGTGTTCCTGCTTATTATAACGCCTATTTATGTCTCGTATTATGATTGGAGGGAGCAGAGCTGCAGCTAGTAGCTCGTGACTCTCGCGCCATTATCCTACAATTCTAGGAATCGATCTGGCAACTCCGCTATGTTTGGCAGTCAACGTGATTTGACATTTTACATTGTTTTCAAACGAATCGAAAACAAAAGAAATGTCTGGAAATTGTATAAATCTCGGTTTTTTTGATTCTGTTAATTATCAAAATATTAAAATTGATAATGTCGATTTACAAAACACGGTTGAATCATTAAAATCAGAAGCATTGAAGAAATTGAACAATAACGATGTAGCATTTGGTGAGTTTCTGATAGGTTTCGAGGTTATATTTATTACAATTTATTTTATAACGCAGATTTAATATATTGTGGCTTAATTCTTGATGATAATCAATCATTATCATCATATGGCATCAGATCAGGTGCTATTGTACACATCGTCAAGAAACCACCACCAAAGAATCCATCACAAGCGAAAGTTCTAAGTGAAGTTGAAGTCCAAAAATTAGTGTTCGCCTTCCGTACATTTACAGCATCGTCTGGTTACCGTGCCGCTTTACAAGTATACCGAATCGAATCTAGACAGAAGTTTTTGTTTATTTTTTTTTAATTTTAGAGATTAGCGCGTCCAGAAGTGCTAGAAACGATAGTGGCTGCCACACCTGGTTTAGCCGAGGATCCGGCAGCTATTGCGATCATTCAAGATCCTGAATTGATCGTACATATGTCCGATCCAGATACTGTACGTAATGTTGCCGAGAAACATCCGGCTTTGATTGAAGCAGCCGATTATATAGCTGCACATATACACGAAGAACAAGTTAATGTAAATCAATCACAAGCTAGTACAAGTACTGGTTATTCATATTCTTTAGAAGCACTATCCGATGATGAAGATATGGATACAACGCCATCTAATCGTGAAGCGCATCCATTAACACGGAATACATCTTATAATGCGATAACAGCCGCCCAATTAGCTGCAGCTATTGCGAATGCTACAAATACAGCATTCAATACGAACAGTGCTGGTATGCCACCATTACCGCAACCAACAACACCAACATCAGCCAATATTATAACGAATGAAATGTTTAGTAATGCAATTCAACAGGCATTCGCATCGTATAATAGTGGAAACAGTACTGATAGTGTTGGTAATGGTGGTGGTGGTGGTGGTAGTGGTGTACCATCGACGCCAAATGAAATGGACAATATTGAAACATTAGAAAGTATAAGGACGAGATTACAGCCGCAATTGATGCAGATGCGTGAAATGGGATTGACAAATGATGATGTAAATATAAGAGCGTTACAAGCAACATCGGGTGATGTTGAAGCTGCTATTGAATTAGTATTTAATGGAGTTATTGACTGAATACAATAAAATTCATTTAAACGCCTTATTATCGTTTGAAAGAGGGCGCAATCGTTTACACGTTTAATCTAACGTGTGAACGATTAAGTCTCATTTTTAGCATGATTTCATGAAGATAAAACAACTTTTCATTTCCTTTTTCCTGCTCTGTTCTATAGGAAAATCTCCTGAATATTTTAGACCGTCCTTGGAGTTTCTTTGTACGAATAATTTTTGTTTTATGGATATTCTCAATTGTGAACGTGGACACTAGCGCTTATATACTAAATGATAAATTACGATGTAACTCGAAACGTTTCTCTTCGTTGTGCATTCATTTTAAAAGGCTTTGTTTGTGACATTAAGGTTAATCCGACTTAGTTGAAAATAGAATTTCTTTGAATTTTTCATAAAATTAATTTTACGTGGAGACTATGATCTAGTGAAAATTTATTTTTGTCTAGTCTTAAACTATTCAGTTGGCACTAATTAGCTATAATTAATGTAATGTGTCTAAAGTGGAATTTACATTGTTTTAAAGTGAGAAGTAGGGTATTAATTAATTGTAAAGTACGGTTATAAATTGTTCGTACTTGGGTGGTGTAACTCCACTAGGCGGCTTACAAAGTGCATTGTAATGCCTCGTCCATTTGCATCACAGATCCGAAGAATTATGGGATACGCTGCGACTGTCGATAACAGCATGAAAAGGTGTTTAAAGACTTGCCTTATTTTTTATAATTGTCCCGTTTTTACTTCAATTCTGCTCGTTTGTCTGGCAATGAGTGTATACGAAACGGCTACACGAAATTGTTAAGCGTATTTAGGGCAATTCACTCATTGCTTGTAGGCGTAGGCCGATTAGATACTAAAGGGGCGGATTACAAATTACTTCTAAAAATTTGTTGGGTGCAGGATTCGAACGTGCACTAAAGATTTCCTAGATCTTTGGCAGATTTCACTCGATATCAGCTGGGGGATTTAGACCGCTTTGGTATAACCAAAAGAAAATTATTTTGAATTATTTGGAATTACGAATACATATTATGCGATGCCCAGGCTTTCTTCCTCAGGCCTACAAGTGCTGTTTTCATATCTCTCAACAAGAAAGATTTTTTGTTGTTTGTTTCCTTGATAGGCCCTTATGGGCGTTAAGGCGGGCGAAAACTGGAATGCGCCTTGTGTGCCGGATGTTCAAAGTACGATCCTGTCAATAGAGCATCAATACGAGTAATCGCCTTTCAGAACATGGCAAATGTATTTAAAAATTTTCAGGCGTCAAATTGTTAGTAGATTTCAGAAAAAAATGTTCCATGGAAGTTGTTCTCATCTTGTTGCAATCTTAATTTATAACGAGAGAAACTGGGTATTTATTATTTAGCGCATTTATCCGAATTTTTATCATAAACTTATCATTAAAAAAATGCATTTTTACGCGATAAATTGAGTAAAATGGAACTTATCTCTCTTTTTTTTTGTAAAAAAGATTACGCGTGCATACGTTTAAATCTTCTTGCTTTCCAATGGGATCTTAAGGGGCAAGGGTCAGAAAATCGATTTTGTTTTATTTATTTTTTCTGATACCATAACGTATAACAAATATTCTAAAAAAAATTGAATTCATTAGAAGCAAAACTTTCCGAGTTATAGACGATTGAGTCTCCGGGCGCTCGGCCCCTCTGACCGTCATTTATAAAAGTGTCATAAATCTTGTACTGCACACGGTAAAGTCCCTTTATCCGCTTGTGGATAAAGTATGACTTTACCACCTTGTACAGTAAATAACTATTTTTCGCTATTTTATTCATGTATTAAACTTTAATCGCGTTTTTCTCAAAACTTTTTTTTTTAAAGTCGGTAGTCAAAATTGCTCGAAAACCTTCGGACCGATTTCGCCTAAACTTTGCACATTTTTTTTACATACTAAATACTCGTTTCTGAACGAAGGATTTTTTTTTTTGTTTCAATTACAACGTATTTTTTAATTAAACAAAAAGAGCAATTTTTGGCAAAATCAGCTTTTTTTTATTGCACCTTCACCGAAAATTCAAAAAGGAATATTTTGTTAATTTCTTCGTTCAAATTCAAGATAAACTTATGTACTAAAGAGATCCCTTTGATTTTTTAATGTCAGATGAAGCAATCATGAGTTATCTTGACTACCGCATGGAAACTATTTTTGAGGTGATTCGGGTCTCAGGACTACCACTGGCTGAATTTTCAATATTTTTGAAAATGTAGCAGAAGGTTCTTAGAATAATGCTTAGTAATATACAAAAATTTTAAAGATATTAATAAATAAGACACTCTGTAGAAAAAATCACAAAAATATGCTTTTTTGGTATCTCAGACCCTTGTCCCCATTTAATTGTAAAGTTTTTATTATGTTCTGTTTGCGTGATAATGTTTTTCAGAATTATTAACTGTAGCCTATTAAAGGTAATTTTCATCCAATGTTTCATCCACAACTGCGCTAGGTATTTCCAAAGACAATCAAAAAAATTCTGCATCATTTAGTGGACAAATATGCCCTAATTCACAGAGGTTGCAACAGTTACAGAAATATGTTTACTGTCAATCTGTATATCAAATTGTGCTTCAATGGCCGTTATCTTGCAGTTCGATCTTTGGCAACGCTTTCGCATATTGTGAAAACTAGAGTGTGCTGCAAAGTAAATTTAATCTGCTGGCGGTCCTTAAAGTAAAGAATCATTATTGTTATCAGTGGCATATAATCTATTTCGTGGTCTTTTAGATCATAAAAAACTGTTCTCGTCCAGCAAACGATGTTTATGATACATGAAAATGAGTCTTTTTTGTAAATAGTCGAATTTCTGTAGTTATCAGAATTGCTCGTCTTTAAAGAGGCTTTTGTATAATTGGACAAAGTTTTGCATTTTAACAACTTTATATTATTATTTCTAGCTTGTTATAAATAATGGCAATAAATAATCCTAGATCACCGTTTTATCCAATTACTGCCAGCTTTAGCTTAGAAAACGTTGTATTTTATAAATTATGTCACAACTCCCCAATGCAACATAAACATGTTTAATCATATTTTTTTCGCCTACGTTTATAGCAACAATAAGAATCTCCTGAAATTTATAAAGAAAATCTCCATTAACATATTTGAATTTAGATTAAAGTTATTTTTCCAAGTTTCTTTTTCAATACTTTACAATTTCGATCGTCTATCTATTCGACGAAATCTGATTTCGTACATGGATGGGCCATTTGTTTAGCTTTTCAAATTGATCAACGGACAGAAATGAATGAATCGTCGCGCACATAGTGAATACGTGCATAGTTATAAAGAATAATAGGGGGCAAAAAGACGAAGGATGTGGGGAAAAATCTCCAGCAAATGAGAAAAAGAGCACTCAACCGAAAGTCTAATAAAACGTTCACTTAATTTGAAATATGAAAGTCATGACTGTAGCTTGGATGTTCAACAATATGTCATCAACTTATATACTTGGAAAATAGTTGTATGTCGTAGTTGTAGACGATGTTTGGTTGGTCGTATGTGACATATGAATATTAGGGTGTAACATTTGACATTTTAAAAATGGTAAACGGGTAATTTTTATCAGTGAATTTCGCTTAGTGATAATGCCGTCACGAGTACAAACAATTTTTCATTATTTCACTTTCTTTCTCTTTCTGTTGAAGCGATTTAGTTTAACGACGTTCAGTTGGTAGTGTTGTACAGACCGTCTTTGCTAAAAACTTTATAGTAGTCGTGACATGAAGTGTGGGGCAATTTCTTCGAGGAATGCATTCGTAACTTTGGTGACTTTTTATTGGATTCTACTGCATTGAAAGCTTATTGGAAAAAGAGAAAAAGAGCAGTGTGTGAAAATACACATTTGGCTACCATTAGAAACCGATTGACTTGAAGAGACTTTTCCACTTTTCTAACTTTCTGTTAGCTTTTACAATATTCGAAATTTTAGTACAATCCAAATAAACTGTTCGATAAATTAGGTACATTAAAAAATAAAATAATACTGAAGTCATCCGTTCAATTATATTTATTAATTAAATATAATAAATGTGAAAATCTCAACAAGGAACTTTCTTGCTCATAGTAGCTTGCACTTACAAGCTCAACTACATTATAACACAGAGTAAAAAGAAAGTTGCGATTTTTATAATAGCTGAAATCGGAAGAAAACCGATGAAAATGTCTATAATTACCCAAAGAGATAGTTCGAGTATGAATTAAATCTTCTGAACTAGCAAACAACAGATTCTGCGACTCCAAAATCGGTTATAAATGAAACAGTCAGTAAGAGTAATGCGATGCCAAACACTTCGTCGCAAATATAATCTCATTGTGTGTAAGTCCTTTAAAACAAGAGACATATCCCTCTTGTAGTGAACATCATTGAACAAATTAGCTCAAGACGTATTGCATGACAAAAAACATTATTGTTCGTCCGGAGATCGCTAACATGAGTCGTAGTGTAAAATCATGAAAATTGCTAATTCCCAGTAGGTTTATCTACTATAGTAACCAAGGCGCTATTATCTTTGCCTCCACCCTACATTTTAAATTAATCCATTTTTTATTAAAAACACTATTATAACACTCTTTCTATGAAATAATGGGGCTTTTATTTTAATCTCGACGTTGTAAATAAGATTCCGTTATTCCTTTCATCTTGGACAATGTTAATTGCATTTTATAAAGAACAATGACCGGTTATTTCTTTTTCTATTTTTCACGTCATCACATAATTCTTGTTACTTCAATTATTAACAACATTGTAGTAGCATAATATTTTTTTCTTTTGTAGATTTAATTCGTATTTGATCTATTATCGTTCGAGCGAATGAAAATTGAAAAAAATTGCGAGAAAAAAAAACAACTACGTTTCAGGAGGAAATTAAATTAACTTTATGATGAATATAACTGTATATTTCAATCAACAATAATTTATTGTTTCTTTATTTGATTGTTTATCGCTTTAATTTTGAATTCTAATTTAGTACAAAAGCAAACTAGTTTATTACGAGGGTAATCTCAAAAGGTAAGGTCTACTATTTTTTAAGAAATACAATAAACCGTTTATTTTTTATGATTATGTCATTTTGAAAGTTCATCATTTGCTCCTTCTTCTTCTTCTTCTTCTTTTGTTTTCTTATAAGACACAGCCTTGTTTATAACTGCTTTTTATGGGTTCAATCTTAGCTGCGAGGCGGAAACCATCTTTTCCGTGGTTGGCCAGAAGGTGTTTTTGTGCCTGTTTTTTCGTCTTTAGTCCATTTAGTCCATCTGTTCTCTTCCATTCTATCCATATGATCTCTCCAACATCGCCGTCTTACTCTGCCGAACTACATCCTGTATTTGGAGCTCTTCTCTTATTGTCTCACTTCTTACCTGATCTCTTAGTACTACTTCTTTGATGGATCTTAATATCCTCATTTCTGTTGTTCAACTTATGCTTTTTGTTTTCGCGGTTTCTGCTCTCGTTTCTACTGCGTATATTAGTATCAGTCCCACCACTGTCTTATAGATGCGGACTTTGCTCTCAATGGTTATAAAGGTACCTACTTGTTTTTCCAAATTATATCTTGCATATATCCAGCGATTCTTGAGGCTTTATTCGCTTGTTTGCGAGCTTCCCTGAATACATCTCTGTAGCTTGTAATTGCCATAAGTGGATTTAGAATTCTGCTGTATCGGTTGGTCGTTCACTGCCACTTTACATCTTATTGGTTTCTCTTAATACCTGCATATTAAATCTCTTTGCTGTTGTTTGGACTCTGTATAACATTCTTTGCAGATCATCCTCATTTTGGGCCAGCAATATCGCATCGTCTGCATAGCACAATATCATTTGCCTTTTTAATAAACACTATACCGATAAATGCATTTCGGTAGACACTACAACAGTTTTGTATATTCATGTCATACGAGCTTGCTGCCAGCTCCATGAAATGCTGAATCTCATTTTTCACTTCAACTTTGGAATTGAAACATTGAAAAAACTCAGATGAGCAATTCAGAAAGAAAGAACAGAGAAGATGAGCAGGGAAGCCTTTTCTACAAAATGGCCCAGATGCAAATGATATTTTGGCGGCCAAAGTTCCTTTACGATAAGAAGCTCAAGGAGCTTTTTATAAAAAGATATACAAAATACAAAATGTAAACATATTCTTTTGGGGCGATTATATAGCAAAGGGGCTGAGTGCGTTGCATCCTCTACACGCCTCTTATGATTGGCCCTGACACACGCTATCGCTCTCCTGCAAAAATTTCAACGGAATATACTATCGTCTTTTCCTAAATTAGCGGAACAGTTGGCTGGAAGGCGACTCAATTTCAAAAAAGAGGTGAAATATGAGCTTTAACACTTCCTCAAGGAAATGGTGGCGAGTTGGTATGACTTACATAACAAAAACTGTTATAGTGTCTGCAAAAATGTATCGATTGGAATGACGATTATATAGTTTTTACTACAGATACATGATGATTGTAATGATCTAAGTAAAACAAAAAGTAAGTGGGTTTTTGTACTTCCTAAAAAAATAGGAGACCTTACTTTTGGGATTACACTCGTATATAATGTAGCCATTATGATAATTTTTTTTTCGATTTTCATGTTGATTTTGAATCGACTTTATAGAATAATGTAAAACTGAAACATACATCCTTCATTCTGATTGAATAATATTCGTAGAAATTATTCATGAATAACGTGAATTGTACGATATTCCTATGACAATTTTTCTCAATCTAATATCGACAGTTTGATATTACATATTTCAACCACTTTTCCACTAAAACGTTTATACGTTGATCTTTTGTTTTTAGTATAGCTTGAATGCAATTAATCTTTCTCTAACTACAAATACTGTCAATAGCATGTTATTTGATCAATTTGTTGAATTTTATTTTAGTAGATTTTATCTTTCATGGATTTCGTTTACAATGTCTTCAAATATCTAAGCTTAGCATTGCTCCGCTACTACCATCCACTTCCAATATTGGTTTGTAATATTTTAAGATTCAAAACTTGTATATGTCAAAGTAAAAGGATTTATTCAATTGTAAAGAAAAATGAGTTAAAATCATGAAATATAAATGATATATTCATATACAAAAACATACATTTATACGTGAATATATTTTAAAAGTTTCCATGTATGAATAAATTTTATAAAGTCAAGAAATGTCTCCTATTTTAAAATTATAAGGAGATAATGTGACCTCTATTTTATGAATTACTAATTATTGTACACGTTTGCAAGCAACTACAGAGTTGTAGGAAAAATTACAACTAACACTGAATCTTTTAAAGTCTGATGACTCTTGACAAACAGATTTTATTTCATAGAGAAAACAACTTTATTAAGAGGAACGGGAGAAAGAATATACGTGAGAGTAATTAAGGCTATGAATATGTATTCATGTGAGACCTACGTGCTAAATATTGCGAAAATAAGGAAGTACACTATTAGGTTATTGGCAAACTTTCAAGTCGCTATGTTGAAAGGCTTGACCATAAATTAAATCAAAACAGAGGTTCATTCTCCCAATGGGGAGAGATACAATGTCGGGTTGTAGAATTCAAGCTGAACCAGCACAAAAGATCAAGATGTCAATAAAACGTGTCCGCAATGCTTTACAACAACATTTGGGCAGCAACAAGCTATGCCGAAAACTGCACCAAAAAGTGATTTCAACGGATTGCCTTCAGCTCTTTCTGAGGAATCCCGAGAAATTTAGCGGCAATTTGTGACTGTGGATGTTTGGGTTGACCTTTATACATCTGAAACCAAAGGCAGTCAAAACAGAGGGTTGAGAAAGAACAATCTGTTCCAAAAAAAAACGGAGACCACTTTCTCTTTTAAGGGATCATTTATTTCGATTATTTGGAGAAGAGTAGAACAATCAATGAGTAATATTATGCAACCTTTTTTCAGCGATGAATTGAAAACAAAACGGGCGCATTTTGGCGAAGAAAAAGTACTTTTTCGACACTTCAGTCACTGCAACGGCCAAAATCGACAAACTGTGATTTAAATTGCTCGAGCATCATCTATATTTCTGTAACCTCGTGATAATCAACTGTTACACAATTTAAAAAAATGGCTGGGGGAAAGAGATTTTCAAATAAAAAAGAACTTGTCTAGGCCATAACACTTTTCCACCCACATATAAGAATGCTAAAGAAACTTTTCCAAACCTGGAGGTATGTAAAAAGACATTGGAAAATTTGGAAATGGTCTATGGACTTTAAAAGTAAATACGAAGTAATACAACAATGGAATTATTTACGTCTGAGCTTTTTATTGATGTTTTCTTTGGGTATTGTTGAAAATAAGTTGAAATTCAAAAAAAAAAATAGAATTGTTCCCTAATAATTGGAGTTGCTAGTATTATGTGGTTTATTTTTTAATTTGTTATTCCTATTCAAAAGTTCAAATTCCTTTATTTAACTGTGGAATAGAAAATAATTAAGGACCAAAAAAATATCTGTCGATCTACAGCTTACAGAACAAATTTCTGTTAGCTATTCTGTCTTTTCCAGATGTCACTTCAACTAAGGACCGATTCTAGAACGCATTTTTTTTGTCCGATATTCAAACCGAAATTTTCTTTTCGTGAATTGTAGAAATTCCATTTTGCAAGCCAAGATTAAAGTAAGTTTTGGAATATTCCATTCTAACCCAAAAATTTAACTTAATTTAATCCTACTTCTTTCTTTCTCTAGGAGCAGGAGATATAAATAGAAAGTGAATTTGAACCAATCAGTGTGGAATAAAGTGGGGAATGCCGATCAGAATAACTTTATGACGGAATAGCTAACTGAAATTTATTCTGTGAATTATGGAATCGTAACTTGATAAATTCGACAATCTTTCACATAAATAGTGAAAGATGTCCTGTCGAAGATTTCTGTGTCGAAAAAAATCTCTTCTTGTTGTTTATTAAAAAGTTTTGGAAATGTAATAAGGTCAAATTATCAAAGTCCGAAGAAGAATTTCCATGACGATTGGAAATAATGAACAGAAAGTTGTTGAAATGAAATTTTCCTTTTAGATACAATAAATTGTTTTAAACATGGAATTCTCGAATATATTTTTTGCAAATTCCTTAATTATTTAAAAATATACAGATGGATGAACAAATTCTGCTTGTTAATTACTTTCGTTGAGGATACGTTTTTTTCCTTCTTCTTAAGTTTAATAAAATGGTACATATTCAGCGCATCCTCCAAATTTCACCTTCAATAATAAACCAAGTCGTCCATTACAGTTATACGAATTTCATGCAAATTTAAATGGAATCATTTTTAATTAATCTATTCTAACGTGCATTTGAGTTGCTAATTCTTGTTTTCGTACTCTCAAATTGAATATAAAAGTAAAATATTAATATAACGTTCAATGGCTTTGAATTTCAGTATAATTATAAGGACTGTAGGTGTAGTTGTTAGCAATTCTCAAAGACAAGTCGGATTATGTAGTCGACAATCTTGTCATCTGTACAGATTAATTCAAATCTTCAACAATAACAGATAATCATAAGATTAACAATTAGTATTATTGGTGCTGGTAAAAGCGAAAATGGTGGGTTATTAAAGTCATTCATGTTCAAATACCTTTAATATAATCACTATCTATATTTATGTATATACATACATCCATGCATATGTTGCTAGGAAAACTTGTTCATTTTGAATATTCATAATGGTGCACTCACACAGATAGAGTGCGAAATTTAACAAGGACGTGGAAAATTCATGTTGGAGAACTGTCACATTTGCATTACAAAGAAATTTGTTATTTTCCAGATAAAATTAGTTTTTTTTTCCGCCCTGTCTCACGCCGTAATCTTCCTGAAAATGGACCATGTAAATGTTGAGGAAACTGTATCGATAATACCATTTGAGATACAAATAGAGTGGAAAATTGTGGAATTTAATATTCAGGTCGACCATCTAGTTATATTTTCAAGTTAGGCGATCACGTGCCTGAGGTCATCTCGACATCGCTTTTCCGTAGCTGACCGGAATTGAAGTCCCTAGATTCTTTACTCTCTATCGTCCTTCTTGTGCTAAACTTCACCGGTGTGGATGGATAGAATACCTGACAGTAATAATCAGTGAAAGCTCATTTATTACACATCACATAAAAGCACAATAAAGTATATTAATGATTATTGTTGGTAAATGCGCCAATCAACGTTGTATGTAAACAATCAAATGGACAAAGTTTCTTGTTTTATAGCTATTTTTTTATGGTTGATTTCTGCGTGTGTTTGTATAACAAATGAAGAATGACAAACGAAAACAATGAGGATGGTGGACGGTGTTAGTGCTGTTGAAATAAAGGGACGTGTATAGGTCAAAATGTGGACTTGTTTCGGATTGTCTCTCCCTCGAGGTGGTGGTAGTTGTATTGGTGTTATCAGTAAAGCTAGGATTGAATACCAATGTCGGTCTCTGAGGTCGTTTATTTCATTTTTTCCTTATCCTGTTTGACTATTGACATTCCATTATTCCCAGTAAGTTAAAGTAGTGTTTCAACAATGCCCCAAGCATACAACAAAGTATCACAAGTTATTTTTATAAAATGGGAATTCAAATAGATATAACAACTATTGTACCAATCTTGGTAAATTCGTGCTATCAACAAAATTTAAAGTCGGATACTGTAAAAAGCAAAAATTGTTGGAGAAGTTGGAGAAAATTAGATTTTTCTGTTACAGATTGACTTCTTTGGATAAGTTTTTTCGTGATTTAATTATATATTTTTTTCTCTTTCTCTCTTTCACTTGTTTGTCATCATAACGTTGTAAACTTATAACTTGGTTTCAGTAATGTGAACATCATTGTTTCAAAAGATAAAGTAAGTTGGGTAAATGTTGTGAGATGAAATAGTAGCGAAAAGAATGAAGATGAAAGAGGGATGAAAGATTCGTTCAATCTAAAGTTTGATGTTGAAAGAAGTGTTTTCTCATAGTACGAAAAGAGTGAATGATGACAGGTAATTTATTTTTGTTCTAGTTAGATAAAGATGCATATTATTCTAAATTACGTCAGTGCCAATAGAACTAAAAATTAAAAGTTGAATAGATAATTTTTGAACATTATGATTATTTGCTAAAATACAAACTGAAAAGTTTACACTTTACATTTTTATAAATTTGTGTAATATATTAAAAAGTTACAAGTTGAATGATATATTGTTTTAATCTTAACAGTTTGTTGGCTTTAAATGTTACAAGTTTTCTAAAAACTGAAAACTATCCACTGAATTCCAAACGACTCTTTAATAAACTTGGCCGGTACTAGTCTTATTGACTTGACTATAAATTCAAAAACCAATTTATTACATTACTATTGGAATATCCAATTTAAATAAGTCAGTTTGAATTCCGCAAATCATTATCAAATTGACTGCATTTTTATTAAACTAACCTATCATATAAGGATACAAAAAGAGTGTTAATTACTCAAGCCTTTTATCAATTTAAAATACTAAAAACAACCAAATTATATTCTCAAGTTGATATAGCTGTGCTATTTTATAATTAAATTTCCTTGAAGGAAGTAACTATTTTTGAACGTTACGATAAAAATAATAATAAACTTGTCGATTTGTTTATCGCTAGGTAGAAAGCGTTAAATTTATAGAGAATTTCCTCATAAATTGTATTTGAAAAATCAAGACGTAAACTTATAACTACTTGGTCGGTTTTGGATTCCATTTGTTCCGCTTTAAAAAAGAGAAAAACAATTTATGTGCAACAATATAAATCTAAACAATAAAAAACAAATATTGAAAGCAGAAATGGAATATAAACATTATATAAACCAACTAATTATGCAGCCGCAGAAACAGGACTAAATAGACTTTATTATATACCCGTTAGGATAGTTAAAGATAACAACGGAGATTGAAATAAAAACACAGCATAGAATAATAATAACAATAAACCAATATATAGGAAAAGCAAACATATATTTTAGCTATAGAAATGTTGAAAACTTATAAAGATAGCTTGAATAAATTCGTATTACATAAAATCGAGAGACTAAGGATTAAAGAAACCTAAGAGTCGATAATCCAAAAATACTGCGCGAAGAATGAAAAGACAAAATAAACGTAAACAGATCCAATTAATTTATTGACAACGAGCAATAGAAAGATAAAAGCAAACTGCAGGATGAGGTAGGATATTCGCTAAAAGACATACACACTAAGATAAATATCTGAAAAGTTATGTGTAAATCAGGAACGAATGGATAAGGCAGCAGTTAGAGGAGGAATTGCTCGGAGACAAGTGAAAGCAAAAGCTCTGATTTTATTTACACGAAATAGCAGAAACCAACCAACAAATACAATCGAATGCGGTAGGATAGGTAATCCAGTTGCTTCTTAGAACTTTTCACATTCAAGTGAATATTATTTTAAGTATATATTAAGTACCTTTTTCCAAGAAATATACATAGCTATTTTGACGTTATTGTAGAGATCCATTTCCGATTTCTATCTAATTTCAGAAGATTTATTTCTGAGCGAATACTTTGTTGATCAGTACAGGTTGCTTAATGTACAAATATCCTATTATCAAATTCAAAACTAATTTTCCAATTGAAAACCCAAATATTTTCCAATTGAAGTAGAATAGTGTTTTTCGTCTATTATACGTGTATTTAGTTTCGATGGCGCATCCACCAAATTCATTCAACGCAAAACGATATTCTCCCCCTGTTTTTCCTATCGTTTTGTTGCTCTGTTTCAATTCAATCGTACTGTTTTTTGTATGTGTAGTTGTTGAAGTTGCTAGAAAATTGATGTTCAAATAGGGACGAAATCCATTTTGATTCGAGTCGTATTGACAAATATAAGAAAAAAAGGTTAGTTTAGTAGGAGTAGAGTTTGTCTCGTCGTTCACTATCTTTTTAATGTGAATTAATTAATTTTATTAAAATTATTTTATTTTAGGGGATTTCTAGAAATAATTCAACACTTGTGGTTAGAAAAAATTCAGCTTTAACGAAATACTCTGTATGTAGGTGCAAGATCGAATATTCCGCCTACATACCATTAGATTTACCGTTCCTTTTACTCGATCGAGATTATATAATTATTTATGTTCAACAGAAAGCAATCTGTAGGATTGAATGCAAAGCAATCGTGGGCCTTCAGTATTACTTCGATCAAACGATGTAGAAAATAAATAAGAAATATCAATCTGTATATTTACTTTTTTGTACACTTCAAATAACAATTAACTATCATTTATAGATTATTAATGTTTGTTGATGAAATTCTGGTTGATTTGAGGAGATCTACATAGATGCTATTCAAATGAGATTAACTATTACAATTGCAAATAGAATGACGGTGGTAGATTTGGTTGAATTAATGTTTTTGGGTTTGTGCCGACTTACCACTTTATTAAATGAAAACACTTTTGGGGATAGTTTAAACAAATCAATTCCAATTTACATTAATCTATTGAATAGTGATTTTATAGGATATGTCGTTAATATTTATAGGAATTATCAAAAGTTATAGGCAGCATGTGATTCATTTTAAAGATTACCAATATCCATTGATTCAAAACACTGCAACTATTTCAACGATTACTTGAGAATTTATATTCTAATGTGCACGCGTTAGAAGTGTGAGCATAATCATCAAAATAAGTTATGGTCCATATTTGTTCACACGTAATAAATAAAATAGTTATTTGGAGCGTGAAGACTTCTTGTTTCAGCCTAGTTCGTTTTCATAAGATATTCCCATTTATCTCCATTTTTTCTCACTAGTGTTAATCTCATCCATTGTATCTCGAAGAAACTTACGAATTTCCAGTTTTCCATTCCAGTTTATATCCGTTCTTTTTATTTTTCTATAAAAATCTGGCCTATTTGATGATATCCAGTTGGGAAAACTTTTGTCATTCTTCTAATTTCCATACTTTCAACTTTCTTTACATTTTTTTCTTCTTGTGTTTGAAACATTGATCGTTTTATCGCCTTTGGGATTGATGTGTCTGTTTGACAATCTCAAGTGAACACTGTTAGATCATAAGCTTTTGTTCCAATTTTATCAATAATGTGCTCGTTCTTGAGATTGTCTTTTCAGTTTGTAAATAATTTATTTTTTTTAGTGTTAAATAGATACGTTAATTACTCTCCACAATGAAATTAGATAGAAAGAAAGAATCCATCGACAACCATCGATAAATTTTGACAAGTTTAATCTAAGAAACTTGACGAAGTCATATGATTTATATGCTACTCTCCAACTTTATAGTCCTTATTAGCATTATTATACAATAAATCTGACAGAACCATATCTGAAGCAATAGACGCTGGTTTTCTATACACATTCATGCTTCGTTCATTTTTATTTTGGCGATTTAACTTTGAAACAGTAAAGGTAGCAGCAGTGGATTATTACCGCTTCATGAATTGTCATCAATTTCCTCAACTTGGAGATTTGTTTGTTTGGCAATTCATCGGGTCACAAAATGGGCTTATTCTCGTTGGATAATAATCATTAGATAAAGCTATGTTGACAACAAGAGTTGATTCAAATAATCGATTTGTAATTGTTTACAAAGCGAACATATCCTATCTAAATATTATGATTGAACTGTTGTGCTGCCTTCAAGTAAAAACATTAAAGTTACAAAGTAGATTAGATTAAATTCTAATTATTAATGTGTTTACGGTTATTCTGCAGCATCTGAATCCTTTAATATTGCTTAGTTCCGACGCTTGTTGACAAAGTTTTACAAAAACGTCACAAATTAAAAGTCACGTTTTGTGTTGTGTGAAGAATCGAGAAGATATTTCAGCAAATGCTACTTACCTGATATAAAACTTGGACTATATAAAGTGTACAAGAGGTTGTTCTAATAACATTAAATGTTGTGTTTAACGACATTTTTATATACTTTGTTGAATATTTTGCATAGTAAAAATGATAATTTCTACTTTTTTGTAATTTTTATTCAAGCACGCAGCTTTTATATTCACGTAAAACTTGAAAAAGTATTTACATAATTATTGTTCAAATTTTATTTCAATGGGTAATAATAATGCAGTCATTACGATTTTCTTCAATTTTAGTAAAATTTATATCCTCTCTCGACGAAAACTTGACGAACTTTATTATTTCTCAACTGAAAGTTCTTAATCAAGCTACAACATCTCTTAAAGCGAATAGTTTCAAGATTTAATTACACTAATTATTAGTGTAAACTGTAATAGAGGACATAGTAAAATTTCCATTTACTCTACTGCAATTGTACACAAAGAACAGTATAAATTCCATGAATAGAATAATTAAAGACAATGTTAAATATTCATTTCAAATTTTGTGAAAATACAAACATACTAATCATAGAAATTATTTGTTTTAATTAATTGGCAACAATCGCACAACTTTATGGCCATAATGAGCCGCAATTGTTTTGAATTATGGCGACTATAAGTCGAGTTTTAAAGTTGGAAATCTTCATTGTTTCCACCAATAAAGCGGAACTGTTTGTCAAGTTGATTGCAGATAAATCAAGCCCAAAAATTTGTAAACACTATGTGAAACAATTTACATAAGCCTCCATTTCTATTATGCTTTATTTTATTATGTTTTTGATACCGGTAACCATTCGGGATTTTTACTGGTTTCTGACTGTATCGAAACATTTCCAGATGAAAAGTTACTGAAATCAAACAGTAGCTTTTCTAAAAGACAAACACTTTGGCGAAAAACTAAATCATAACATTATGCTTTCCTCTGAAAGTGGAGTATTGAATTATTTATATCTCATATAAAGCGGCCATCAGAATGTTTTAAGCATATGTGGCAAGATTTTTGGCCTCTTATGATGTTAAACAACTTTTACATTAATAGTATGCATGACCCCAAAAGCTTCTTAGTATCCTCAAGTAGCCTCTATTGGCCTCTAATATTGAAGGCCTCCAGTCCAACTCATTTTTAGCATGTTATTTAATTGTTAGAGCCAAGATTTCGGTATAAAAATTTCTGTAGATGGATTTGAAAAGACGAGAAGAATACTGCTTCTTGATCAAGCCAAACAGATACCTATTTGTGTTGAAAATAAAACTTATTATAATTAATTAGCAAGTTGATGGTTATAATGAGCTAAATTTAGTTTAGAAACTAAATAATCATAAAAACGAATAATAATTGTATAACTTTCTACTTAAGCATTGGTTACAATTTATTTGTTGTATACAATTATTTGTTCAAGTTCCTTTTGTATATACGTACATAGAAACTTTTCTAATCTTTGTTGCCTAGAACGGTATTAGTTGTGAGTTTTCCTTAATTGAATTATATTTGAGAGCTTTCTTACTTTTAATATTCACCAATATAATAAAAAAATGTTGGAAACTTCAATAGAAACATAAAAATAAAATGAATCGAAATTACAAATATCTGGTAATAGATCTTGGAATTTCATTAAAAATTCGTATATTTACGATCCGAAATACTGTTTAGTATTTCGCCTATAATGAAACATTCTTTAAATTGCAGTCAAGCAATTTTATTTTGGTGGATCCGCCAAATATAGAAAAAGACGGCATGAAGAAATGCAAATATGAAACATATGTAGAACGGAAAGATGGTTCATTTTCTAGGTAGAATCACAAAAGTAATGTATTCAATAAATTTGGGTGGGTATTGAAGATTCAAAAATGTAGAAACAACATGCTTGAGCTGATTTCTGTTGCTTGAGCATTCATAATTTTATATTATTTTTGTTTACAACATTTTCTGGCATACGTTAACTTTATATACAGTGTTTCTCACATAAATGTAGAAAACTCGTTTAAAAGTTTTACTTCAACGTAGATGATTTAGAAATACTTTTCGTTTACAACAACAAAAAATACTATCTAGAACAGATGTTAAGAAATGAGGGGATAGAACAAAAACAGGAAAAAAATCAGTATACTAAGTATTCAATCGTATTCTCTGCATGAGATTACCATGATCTCATCATTGGTCCGGTTTAAAGTAGGATTTTTGTTTGTTTCATCAGTAATCATATTTGAAACGAATTTTCCCTAAAATAAATCCAATTTTAGATACACTTACCTTACCTTATTATATTTCGCAGTTGCCTGCTGACTGTTTCTCTATTTACCTTGTATCAACACTCATAGTTCTCTTCAAATTTACATTGTTAGAGGAACCCCGAGGTTAGTTTCGCTTTTGCTTTCAGTGTAAATATTCTTACAGATAAGTCGGTCTGTATTAAATTTATGTAGATCTTAATCTCAAACATCTAACAATACGTTATGAACATATCAAGCAATTGTAATCTTGTTATTTCTCATTCATTATCCTACCGTTAGATTGATATTATGAACAAATCTCTTAATCGAATTTTGTTGAATGCTTCTGTACACTATACAATTCATTTAAAGATGACTCTTCACCGCTCCAGTGTTTGTGAATTCGTTGCTCCAACTACTTTTAATTGGAGCCATCAGTGTTAAATCACTTTTAGAATTTTCCAGTATTTTTATTTTCTAGTTTCAACTTTCCAATGTTATTTTTCAAATATAAAACACATATCCTATTGTAATGTGAAAAAGGTTTAAATTATTTTTAATTGCATTCGAAATTCAAAATAACTAAAACTTTGCACGATGTTATTTTGTCTTGTGCTCGTAATCACTATTTAGACATTCCGTGTATAATTAACTAAATAGAGCAAATGCTGAAAAATGGAATGCAGCTTCACCTGGCGCATCCGCCATTTGAGCGTTTATCTACAGAAAACGCCCAACATAATCGCAAGATTTGTGTTAAATGAATACAGATTGCCGATCGGGTGGGAGATAATGTTTAGCTTGGAATACAGCTAAACAGAATTTATAAGTTATAGAATTATATTTTACAAAATGTGTTTTTGCTTGTTTTTTTTTTTGTGTTATACGAAAAGTACTTCGTTTTCCCCTAAAGAATTTGCATCAGATATTTTTCTGTGCAAATCCTTCGGTAACAGTGGGATTATCGTTGAAACGATTCCAGTCCGCCTTCTACGTGTATTTTTTTGTCCCCTTGAATAATGTCTTTATGCTTATTTTGATATGAGTGGTAAAAGCTTTTACTTATTATTATTATTAGTTTGTTTGATAAAGTTTCACTTGATTTAATTCTGAACAAATTGTATTATTAAACTTAACAAGAAGTTTGCTAACTGTAATTAACAACATCACTCTTTTCTAATTTATTGACGATAGTATTTGAAATTTTCTGTATTTTTTTTGCGGTTTTTCTAAAAGAAATGAACGTAAATGTCGAAACTTTACGCTTTCATCTTGCGTCGTTTTTTTTAAATGCACGTGAGTTGAATTATGTTATGTTTCGACAATAGATGATCTTGTAGTTTTGTTGCTAGAGCCTTCAATGAGACAGAAATAAATACGATCTCATTGACGATATTCAATAAATTATAGAATAAATAAGTTGCTAGTGCGTTATTTACAATTCTACATGCAAACATTTTAACAATTATTGGAATAGTTGATTGCTATCTTCGTAATATGTAGTAAAACTTAAACTAAACACATAACTAACATTTACTCGATACAAATTCCTTTAACAGTAAACGGTTCTCGTATAGAATATGACCAACGACCAACACAGTGTGCTGGTGATTTTGGATGCGTTGATTGTTGACTGACCGATAAGTTAATATTTGTTTGTTATATAGAGAAACCATATGAAGGATTTATTGGCGAATTCTGCAATTTATCGCTATTCAGAAATATATCGTTTGATTTGTGTGTATATTCTAGGTCCACCATTCAAATAATAGTCACAATTATTTGAAGAATGACACGTATTGGTTAAATTCCAAGTTAATTAATTTAGAGCTGTAGTAAACATGTGTTAGTGTACACAGTTAATGATCGATACTCTGAGACTGTTAACTCGTTTAGATGTCTTGTCTACAAACAAAAGCATACAGCAGTTGACTTATCGATCGTGTACGTAGAGACGGTGCAGTAAAGTGTATATTAATATAATTCTTTCTAATTTATTGCTCTTTAAGAAGTATTCTCATTCTACTGCAAATAAATCGAATTGTGTATAGCTTAATCTTACTTCAAGCGAATTTTTTTACGTCACAATTAATGATTTTATTTACTTATCGAAAGTCATATGTTTCATCAACAACTCATTAGAATTCCATTTCGACGCAATGCCTATTTGGATAATACTGTAATCTGCACGAGCAAATTATGTTTGTTAATTTTCCACATCATGAGTTTCCAAGCTGGAAGTATTCTTGAAGGGCTATCACGCATAATATTTTGAATTACAACAAATTGATTTTTGTTCTCTGTCTGAACAGTAGATTTTCAGTAATGTTATGCACCAGAACCATCAGCTTAAACAAGATTTCATCACAGACGATAATCGTATAGTTTCCGTTGATGTTTTTTTGTGGATGTATTTAATTCGTAACACTTGAAAATACCTTGGAATCCATTTACCTTCATTTTAATTCCACTGGTAACTTTCACCACCCTTCTAGATTTAGATTATGTAAATGTATAATCACCAGGTTTTGCACTCTTCATAATTAATAAGTTTTCGTTGACACAGTATTATAAATGAGTGAGAAAGAGATACCACAATATCCTTACAAAACGTTTTTATTGAATATGTAAATTCACAACATAGCTCTGTTGTTGAAGTAAAATTTATGCAGAAAGCAAGAATGAAGTACTCGGTCACGTTCACGCTCATTTTACTTTACATTAGTTTAATTTACTATATATAGTAGTATAGTGTCAGAGTAGATCACAACGCGACATATACATATTTATACTATCCGTTCATTTAACCAGACTTGAACAATCAGAAACAATTCAAACAATACAAAAAAAATGATTTTCTATTCAGGATCTGGAAGTTTCTTTTTTTCTGTCGGAATGAAGCAATAAATATCTCACTTTGGTGTGTCATAAAAGTTGACGACAATGGTTTGAGGGGTGGATTTTATAAGACAAAGTTCTCCCTTGATATTTCTATCTTTTTTCTTGTTGTATGAGAATCTAGTGATATTGAGAACAAAACGAGAAATAAAAATTGGATAAGAAGTGGAACACGAGGTCGAACTGTAAATTCATGACCAATACTTTGACTGGATACGAAATGTTAAGAAAACAAAGATGACGGGTGATGGAAAAAGTAAAGGAATTTTATTGAGAGAAGTCTTGGCAACGATTACGAATGTTCCGTCTCATCGAGTCCAGTTAAATCGTCACATCTACATTCTTTTTATGTACAACTCATCCTTTTGTACGTGACAGAGTTTTTCTATTAAAGGGAAACGTAACAATTTTAATACTTACGAATTATTTATAAGCTGTTACGATACAATTCTTTTAAAATTGCCTTGTTAAATCGAATTGGTTTTTGCTGTTTTTGATATCTTGAATGCCATCTCATTAATTTAAAAGGCATATAAGTATTTAAACCGCTCTTAACTGCTGAATTTCCAAAAAAAGACGTTTCTGTCTCGAGCTACAAAACATGACCTGCCGACCCACAACAACTACTCTACAAAGCAAAAAACGACGAACAAGACATTGAATTTTCCAGTTTCTACTTCTTAAAATTCTTTTTATGTCCATTTGTGTTGTATTCTTTACTTTTCTAAGAACTAAACCCAATACTAATTATATGTGATTGTTGGGTTATTTTTAGGGTTGACTTTGTGTCTTTCTGGTTTAATTAGAAATGATGGTTGACTACAAAAGGAATTTTAGTTAATTATTACGCAAGAGTGATTTTAAATTTTGCCCTACATTACGAAATGTTGTTGTTGCTATTGTGTTACTGTCGAGTTTAAAATGCAACCCGCGTTGTTTGGAATTCACCCAAAAAGCTGGCATTGCGTGGATAAAATTTGCCGTAAATTAGCCTATTTAAATTTAGATCAATTAAATGAATAATTAGCGTTGTTGTTCGGATTGTATTTCTAGAATATCTATTAGATGTTGCCGTAAGAAATAAAGGAGAATGAAACAATTTGTTGAATTGTTTTTGTTTTGTGCTCTATTCGTTTGCTGCTGTAAAAAAAGAGAATAATTGTGATTTTGGTTTTGATAAAAAATGCTGTTGTTTGTTAACGAAAGATTACAGTAAAACTTATTGATGATGAATAATTGATCCATAATACTTGTTGTTGCTGTTGTTTTCAACTAGAAAACGACCTATTTGGATATAAAACTACATAGAAGAGAATCGTTTTTTTAATAGGAAAATTGAAATAAATACACGATTGCAGTTGAACAATTTTATGTTTTATTCTTTATAGTTGCGATAAAAATGATTTGAAATACGTTTCAAGTTGCTTTTAACAATAGTTATCCATGATTTCGTCATAGAAATTTTAACGATAATGTCGCGCTATCGATTTAAACCGCTTCAAATTTAATATTAGAAAGTTGTAAAATCCCAGTAATTGATAAATAAATTCAATATTTCGTTCTTTAGTGATTTTTACTGTAATTCAAAACTATTCGTAGTTTGGCGACAGAAAACGTAAAGAATCGAATTGATAGTAATCCGACCACGTTCGTTATTATTCCCGTGAGCACTATAATAATTCCGGTCGCTCCCTATAGGTAATTTAGAGTTTCTGTGAGAAATTTCGCTTAATATCAATAAAAAGAAAATATTTAGAATTGTTTTTGATATTGCAAGATAGTTGTGAATATTAAATTGGAACAATAAAACAAATAACTACTAACAGAATAGAGTTCTTCGTACCGTAAATTTTAGTTTATCTATTTGTTTCTTTCGTATAGTAAGAAATTGTCGAATTGTCGACAGTGCTAAAATCTTGTAGTTATTTGATGATTTTCCTCTCTAAATTGTATTTGAAATAATTTCGTAAGGAGTGTAGATGTGCATATAGCATTATTGGAGTTTACTTAACAGCGATATTCAAACTAAATACAATTAGAGTTGGCATCTTAAAATTTTAGCACCTCTGAATCGTTCTATATAATTACTTTAATTAAATTAACGGAATTAGATTGAATAACGATAAATTTCGCATGGAAAATTGCGCATTGTGTAAAACAATCACGTATACTAAAAGCATATATTAGCGCATCCACCATTTTTCAACGTTTAACAATTAGTGTTTAGCATGTGTTCTATTTTTTTACCTCAAATGTGTCAGTTATTATTTTATAAAATACGACAACTCGTGTTCAATTAAAAATACCAATATTCAGTGGTTTCTATTTGTGTCAAAAGGCGACTTTATCATTGGGAATTCAAAGAACGTTTTACACAAAGACGGTCGCCAAGAACATAAAACAAAAATCAAAACGTACGCTCTTCGTATCACAGTGGAAATTGCGTATTGTTGTCGGATGACCTCGATCTCTTTGAAGATTTCGTAGTCTAGTAAGTTTCTACTTACTCTTTTTCCTAACTTCTATCTTTTCTGCACTTTACCCTTTAGTCAGACGACAATATATACTACACTTGTGTCTTTTGCTCTATCTTTTAAGTTGGAATTTATGTTTCCAATATACATAAGTTGTATTTAGTCGAATTGTAGTATCATGGATAAAGTCACGTCGCTTACATATAACTAATGTTGTTTATACTTAGTTGATACAAGATGGTTATTGATGTTTGGTCTACCAAATTTCAGTTGAATTTGTTAACAATTTAATTTACTTTTTGGTGTTTGTTATTGTAATTTCGTAATGCCGTTTGCTTAAAACGTGTGTTCTACGAAAGAGTAATAATCGTAATCGTTAACTAAAACTTCTCTCTTCTATTATGCAAGTTGCAAACTCTTCCACCCATTGCTTGCACCTGTTCTCATCCTGTCTTTACGAATCGATTTATTGCTATATTCTGACTAGATTTGCATATCTTAGTTTCTGTTGCGATTATCGGTATAAACTCTGTGGATTATTCAAATGTGAATGATTCTCACACATTTTTTTTTCGTAGAAATGAACAACTCTATGAATTGTAAACAGGAAACGAAAATATGAGGTAATTTCAACTGAACTAGCAAACTATTCAAAGAGAATTAGCATTTTTCGTAAAATGCAATTTCTTTATTCAAGAAATACCATTTCAACCGTATCTATTTGAAATGATGAGTTAACACAGAATGTATTATGGAAGTCTTTTGAAAAAGTCGTTCCATAAGAAATGCACATTCAAATTAGTTGGACGAGATTTTATGATATAAACTTCGAAGTTGAGGTGACAAATTCAAACGAAAAAAAGCAACACGGAAAAAATCTAATATTCTTAAAGAGAATGAGATTTTTATAATTTTTTTCCTTCCATCTCCATCTTAAACGTAATTACGAATACATTATGGTTTTTTCAATTGTTGAAAAATCTTGAAAAAGGATCAGAACTCATTATTTGAAGAAATGATGGCAATTTAAAATTGGATAAAAGTATTATTAATTCATGAAGCTTAAAGTCGACGACGTACCGAAATGAATCTTCTCTCAAGAGCTATAATGAAGGAAAGTGGCCAAATCACGCACCAGCTGAGTCGTTAGTAATTAGACCACCCACAAGAGAATGAAATTGTAGCCACACCACTATTTATTACTTGAACTTTTAACATTTGATACAAACTTTTCCACTAGTATTCTCGTCACAGAAAAAAAAACAAACAAATAATTGCACAAATTTCAATTAAATATCGGTACCTTTTGCCAACAATAGTAAATTTGTTTGGAGTCAGTGCGATTATTTTTTGAAGGTGAAGAATATTATTATCTTGCAGTTGTTTTTAAAAAATATAGGAATTTGTGCTTTTTCATGCCTTAAGCTAAGCCCAACAACCGCCCGAAACTTTGATTGGAATTTCTATTGATAGCATATTTGTGGTATTTGGAAGAATTTGCTTATTACTGAATATTATTGTTGCGCATAATACACGTTCCAATAGTTTGTGTAAAGATAGTGTCGATTAAGCAGGAATAATCTTAAATGGTAGAAAAATGGGAGACAACAGGTGTGGTAAAGCTCGCTTGTCATTTAGAGTTAGTGACGGAGAAAGAATAATGAAAGCAGCTATTATGGCACAGAAATGATACACCTGGCATCGATGCAATTAGAGAATTGCTTTATTTCATGTTTTCGTTCATTGATTTTCTGTTATTTGTACAGTGGAAGTTGAAACAATTCACAGTTATTACAATAAAGTAAATGATTTTCTTTATTTCCAAACAACGGAAGTTTAATTATAATTGGTGAGATGAAATCCAATATTAACACAATTTAATTACATTTTTCATCTATTTTGGTTCAACAATGATCGAACAAAATCACTCTTTTATGAAGAATTAGCATTCGAATCATTTTTGAAGGATAGACACATTTTATATTTGAATAGTAAATCCAAGCTTTGTTATTTGCTGGATGAGTTTTTTTGTCTTTACCTTACAATGAATATTTTAATTAAGCCATAGAGGTGAAACTGTTATTTCATTAGTAACATCAAAAAAAGTTAAATAAAGTAAAATATTTTGCAATAGAACACATTACCTAGGAAATTACAATTTTAGAATAAACCGCAAACCAAAATGGAAAATGTTGTGGAAGATTGTTGTTGAAATGTTAACCATGCAGAACAAAAAACCAAAAAATACAACTCATACAGATGTCATTTTAAACGTGTATAATAATTTAACATCGTCCAGTTTAGTGAAACTAGTTTTCCAAACAAAATGGAAAATAAAATTGTAAATTATGAGTATTTAATCAATAATCGATTCAACACAACCACTAATAATTATACACACAAAACGAAAATCAACCCTTAATCAAATCAATCCAAACATTATTCTTCCAATTATACACCACTCTTTCATCATCATCATTCAATCTTGGAACGCTTGAAAGATTTCCATAGTGCACTGTCATTGGTTCTGGTCGTAATTTCTGTTGTAAAGCTTTGACTTTGAATGAATGCTTCCCCGTTTATTTAGTATCAAGTATTAAAAGAGTAATTAAAGCGTATCCAATACGAAAACCGAACTTCAAAAGACTCATTTTCCTGATTTATTCTGTTTATTTTCAACAATTAACGGCCAATTTTACGATAATTAGTTGTCATCCTAATTAGGGTTGATTTTACAACAATTTTTTTTCAAAGATAAATCAACTTTGATTACCGATATTTTCGAACTAATTGTGATTAATGATCGAAATATCATTAGCTAGAGACAATAACATTCTCCAAAGGTGTCTGGTAGATATCTAAAGACAGTTGGAAAACTTGATAAGACTTTATTGAACAACTTTACTTTCATAAAGAGCTTTTCGGATATCATTATCATTCCAAACAAGTTAACGCAATTTATTGTTGCCAACTTACAACCACTACAATACCATTACTGCTTAATTGCTTAAAACAAGTAAATTTCCATTGTATTTTAAATACATCCCATTATAAATTAACAAAATTAATTGTTTATTAGTAATTTATTTATTAATTAAATGAATCAATCGGTTTTTATTGTCATTGTCAAAATAACTATAACAAGCAGCACAATTTATATTTGTATGTGGGCTTATAAATATAGACCTATGTACATATAAACATGTCAATGTTTCAACATGATGAACTTTTGCATAAAGTTGATGTTGTCTCAACATAAAATGGCCCCATAAAGTTTGATAGAGTGGTAATCCAATTATGTTTGTGAAGTGAAAGATTGCCGAACTGATATTAAGACTTGATATTTTATAATTTTCTCTACTTGGGGTGGAATGCTTGTTTTGAACACAAAATCTCATAAAGTTTGAATGTTCCGATAATGACTGTTCCAAAATACCTGCAAGGACACTAAGTTGTGGTTCATAATATTATCTTTTTCAGATTTCTGATTTATTTCGATAATTAATGTTAACAACGTAAAGCTGGCACAAACTGAAGGTTTTTTTAAATTGAGTTTAAAATTAATTATTTTCTATTGTTTTTCTGGTTGAAGTATTATCATCTATTCTGATGTTTAGTAGTGAGCCTGTCATTTTCAAATTATTTAATCCCATTATTAGTAATTATTACATATTCGAGGGCAAATTAAATATTGAACGATTTTCCAATAAAAATATAAAACTAATTTTAAATTATTGTAATTCTATGATGATTGAAAATTGGGGATGAACAGTCCAATAATATGTATTTTCGTGCAGTTAATCAGGTGTACTTTGGACTATAAAATTAAATCCTAAATAAATTAAATAACATAAATATCATGTTGTTTGATGAACTTTCTACCAGTTGACGGACTTGCTATTTCCAGTGAATTTTAAATCAGTTCTCGTAATATTTTTCAATTAATAATTTCTGCACAGGGTGGCTTATGTTTGAGAAGAGTTGTCCGTAACTGTAGGTGCTATCAAAGAGCGTTGATATGAGTAAAAATTATTGTGGTGTAACGATTATTTGCCTGCAAAATGAAATTTATAGAAACTTTGATGAAGTTATATTCTCTTTAAAGCTTACAAAGATATCTTGGAATTGGTCATTGAATTCTGGTCTAAAACTAAAATCAAAAGCTCTATTGTTTACATATCAATGTTAGTTCAACGTAAAGCTTTTTGTTTTAATTCCAGTTGCAAATGCAGTTTCACTTCAAATGAGCTGTCAAGTCCACTGGAAATCGCCATAAGCCACGCCCGTCTTATCAACTCCATCTACAACTTTTGCTTTTGATGCTATAAACAACTTGACTTCGAGTCGGAAATTATGAAATCTCTTTAATAATTGGTCTAATCACAGCTTCTGAAACGTAAATAGCTCGTATGTGTCTCTGGTGAATTAAATACTTCGCAAGGATTTTGGTTGGCGATTGTATTGTCTTCGATTTATTCTAACAGTTAACTAACGCTATACATGAAATAAGCCAAGCAATATCAAAGTCAGACAAATTTGACCTACTAAAAAATTACATCTCTTTAGGCAACACTGTTTCGGGCACCGACATAAACTAGCACAAGAGCCGTAGTTGAGATATAAGAAGATTGATTAGTTGTCGACTTAACAGAATAAAAAAAAAGCGCTTTTTAATCATTATTCTACAACACGTTCTCGTCAAATTCACCAATAAATTATAAATATCTGCATAGTTAGTCGCTTGTCGATTTAACATCTGTGATTTTTTTCGTTTAAACACTGAAAACTGTTGCATAACATTGTATTGAATTTCAGGGTACAGAACTTTAATTTTAACGTTAATGCTTTATTAATGGCAGGTTGGTGCAGACTTGTATGCACTTAATTCAATTCACAATTAATGTGATATTTCAAAGTCAATGGTGTTTACCAAGATGTATGGTTGCATGATTTTCAGTAAAACCTTTCAACGCTTTGTGCATTTGTAATCAACTTAACACATTGTTTATTTACTCCAAGTTACAAGTCACATACTTCTTTGGAAATATTGCTGCTTCTTGTATTTGTAGCAGTTTTTGCAATCACTTTATTGCTTTAACGGAAAATTAAGTTGTAGTATCATTTATTCTAGTTAATTATCACATGGCCGAATTTGTCTCTATTATTTGTCTCTTGTATTTCTCTAAGTAAATAAAAGGTAAACAATAATTGTGCCTCCAATACAAAATATTAATAAACATTATTTTCGGCAGAGCTTTGCAACGTTTCTAAAGTACCCTTTGACTTAAAAGAAAAATTCTTTTCACAAATTTGTCAGTTTACTATCAAAACAAATATTTCTAAACGCTGCAATCTTCTCCTGTATTAGCTATAATTTTTGTCTAACAATCAATTAATTGGTATTGAAAATCGAAGAGACGTGACGAAGAACAAGTTTGATCAAAATATGCGATTTGAACTTATGAAATGCTTAATTTCAACCGCTTTATTGCCGATAATATTAATTCACATATCAAGTTACGAGAAACTATGTCAAATTGATCAAGAACAATTTGGATGATTCATTACCTAAATTGAGGAGAATTCGTAATTTTATAGAGAGCGTGTTTTAATACGTACGCAATTTATTAGACGACACAATCAACTTCGCGTCTTAATTAGCAACTAATTAACTGACTAATTGATATCAAAACTTGTGAATTTATTAGTATTGTATAACCATTTAATTTTCCCATATTTTGTGAATTGCAAATATGGTATTTTCAACGGAAAAACTCCGTTTTTTTAAACCCCAGGTGTGGCTCTAATTAATTGTTTGGAAATGGTTGATGTTGTGAAAAATTGGGTAGAGTTGTTTCAAATTATTTTTATTCAATTAACACAATTATCCAGGTTGTGATCATTAGAAAGATCCGTTTGAATTAATTGAGACAAACAATTTAAAATTGGATTTAAAAAAAAACAATAACAATAAAGCAATATAACGATAGACATAACGGCAGCCACAACGTTACAATATAAACTTCATACTCTTTGTAGTATAGTAGGAAATTAAATTACAATGCATATAAAATTTTATGGCAAGCTCACCAGATACCTCTATTGAACAGTTAGGTAGTAAATATAAAAGGAAACGCGAAAATAACATTTATTGAAAATCCCATTATAATCGGTAATAGAGGTGAATAATTCTTGAAACAAATACAATACGAAGATAAGAATTTTGCAAAACGGAATTTGATTTGGTAAAAGTGGAAAACGGTTGATTTAAAGGAGTGTCTTCGATCGTGTTCTGGATACAATTTACGATTTGTAAAGTTAAAATTTTATATATAAGTACATATAAAGACCAAATTATTGGAGTACGAAGGCACTTACATTATGAGATCAATTTGTTGTAGTACATTTCGGTCTCATAACAATTCGCGTTGTATAAAGGAATTATTTATAAATTTCCTTCCACTCATCTGTACAATGTATCTTTTATTTACTTATACTATTGTTGTTTTACTATTCAACAGTAATGATAGTGCTTTTCCAGATGGCAAGATCGATAGTTTATTTTGTTACAATAAACAATAGCAACAAATAATCGCAACGGCAGTATCATTAGTTTTGGATGTAAACAGAATTTAGGGTGAAATTAAAGATTTAATCTATAGTGAAATATTTCAGTTCTGGTTGAATGTATTGAGTTTAGTTTTAGAATTATTGTCCGCATCTAGGGGATGAATCACGTTTAATTTGTAAAATTTCGACAATCGATTATTTGGTTAATTTCAGGATGAAATTTAAAATTTGGATCGTGTTTGTCTCACTCCAATGGAGTAGAAGTTGTGTTTTTGATATTTTCATGATAACATTTATGTACATAATTTGCAATTTTGACCATTTCAACGTGGCATAATTAGCTAAAAACTGCCAAATATTATACCAATTTGTTGACATAAAAGTTATTTGGTGCATTAATCAAGTTTTGCGGAAATACACATAAGATTGCTCTTGAACTACCAATCTTTTAATTAATTAGTATAAGAAAAGCTTTAACATTGGAGGACTAAATGAGCATTAATCATTCCTATAACTTTTAATTATGATCGAACCTGAACTTCAATTAAGTTTAAGCAATCGTGTAGATTTAGTTAATTAAAAGAAAAGTATAGTTAGAGTTAATCAAAAATAATCTAAAATTTTCGCACGTACTCTTCGATATCTCCATTTTTGCTACATATCTGTTGGAGCAGTCTGATCATATTAGTAAATCTCCTCTTATGATCCATAATATTAGATCGCGTTAGGCCGATAGGGTGGCCGCAAAATCCTTGTAAGAGCTCGAACGTTATTACCGCCCCTCCAACTATCCTAAATTGCCAATAACATTCGATGTCTTACCTTTTTAACCCTAGCCTATATGAGTCTTGAGACTTCCTACGGTATCATTAATCGGATCCCTTAACCTTTTTAATCTGTACTTGGTGAGATTAGATGGATATTTACGAAAATCGATACGAATAGTTAACGTTTTTTTTTTTTTTGTTGACAGACCATCAGGGTTATAATCATGAAGAAATGTTTTAAGAGGCTTACAGTAAATACTGATTGTTATTTAAATCCCATCCAGCATCATTTCAAGTCGATTCCCCGTTGGCTGGTGAACAGTGAACCGTGCCAGATCGGATCAAAGCAAAGCAGCGTAATAGCGAACGTAATAGTTCTTCATAGGTCCGCTACGACCTCTTAACTCGAGTTTGCAATAGCCATGCGATAGACCATTAAGTCCAATGAAGCTCGTTGATGTTTGAATGTTTCCCTTACTGCTACTATTCCTCTTTCTATTTTCATTCGTGTCTTATTTCCTTTGCTTTCGCAATATATTGTCTTTGTCTCTAACAACAGTAACAACAACAACAACAACAAAGTTCATCCAAAGACGAACAGAGAACATGTCCGGATCGACACTACTGTTTTATGAGTTAGGGAAGTAACGTGTCCGTCGAATTATTGGGTTGTGGAGACCGGGCTACCAGCATTGGGACGAGAGGCAGATTGCGGTCGTTCTGCTGAACATATTGATTTTGCCAACAAATTGCTCATGTTTCACATTTATGACGGTTATTTGATTTGATGGCATTGTAATCCAAGATCGGCTCAATATTCAATATTTTAACGATTGTATTAGATAGCTATATGGTCAAACAATTACCCGAAAAGCTCGAGTAGGAGAAGATGATACTCAAAAACTTGAATGTATATTTAATTTCCGAAAATAAAAGAAAACAAAACAATTTTGCACATTCACTTTTTGTTGTTGGGGCATTTCCTTCAGATTATCAAAAATATTTTATCTATTGTGAATGTCGTAAATAATAACGGAAAAAAATTGGAGTGTCTGTAAATGTAACAGTATAAAGAACGAATCAAAAAGCACAACTCACTAGAAAATAAAGACGAAAAGCCACAAGGGATTATTGTATATTGGGACAAGGACAAAAAGTTACGCATGAACGGATGCAGTGTTGTCAAAAAAGGGTGAATAGAAAGCTGCTGCCGTCTGTGCTTTAGGCCGTGATGCGATTTAAACGGACATAGTCAATACATACGTACAGATAGAGAGCGATTTCTACATAAAATTGACAATGTACATTTGTATGGACGTGTAGTGGAGTGAGGAGAATCACTATCATACGAATGTTGCCACTGTAATGTGACAACCGACTTTTATAAAGTCCACACCAACCGGAATTCTGGTAGCAACAACATTCAACTTTGGGAACAGTGTTGTTTAATACAACACCAACAACAACGTCGACACCAACAACAGCAGCAGGATTTATAGTTGTGGAGAAAATGTTTTCATTATGAGACGTTCGTTGTGTTAAATTGTTGAAATTTATTAAACTTATCTTGTACGGAATACGAGTCGTATTACAGTGATAATTTTTATTCATCTAAAGAGGCACTTTTCTGTACATTGCGGACATTGTGCATGTGAACATACTTGGCAATACGACAAGATTAAATACATTAAACAAGTTTATATTCTGTGTTATACAGACATGTGTATATGTGGCGAAAAATAGATGCAGATATAACTTAGAATTTATATGGTTTTGGGCAAAATATTAAGTTTTTATTATGCCCTCGGTACAGATTATAAAATGTAAAGACTAAAATATTTATCGATTACTTCAGTATGAATTGTTTCCATTTAACAACAATGATTTGTTGTTGTAAGCTCGTATATGGTTAATTAAAAATCTGATAAAATTTATCGTTATATGCCTTGACATCTCCACATTTATTTTTAGATTAATTTGAAATAAAGGAACTTTTTCCGGCTTTTCAATCCTTGTCTTTTGTAATGTAATGGCAGTAATAGGCGGTAAGAAAACAAATCGGTTTTTACGCTTCCAACTAATATGATCATAAATTTGCTCCTGAATAATGGCAGTCATCTTAAGCTTTACTACACTATGCTCAAACAAACGACACCCTAACGTTAATCCTTGTTCTACTTATTTGTCTCCGATTTTGAACTGTTATACCAACTTTATCGGCCAAGCCTGTGGCACTCTTCTATTGCTGTATATAATGATTTTTGTTCAGATCACTGAGTGGTATTTTTCTAAAATTTATAACATACAATTTTTATTTTCTAATACCTAGTAAAACTACAACGAAAATTGTTTACTTTTTGCCCTGGCAATTTTCAATAGATCAAGAAAATAATAGCAAGTCCGTTTGCCAATAATAAAACTTTCAAGGACTGATGACAAATTGAAATAGACGAAGTAATGTTTCATTTTTTATATTCTCTCTGTCTAACTTTATTTATGATCGATTTCTTCGAATAAGCATTCGGAGCATATGATGCCGATCATAAATCCAAGTGCAGCTTTCGCCCAAAAATTACGATAATTTATTAAACACAATAAGAAAAATTTACTCATCAATCATCAACTTGTTAACAAGTTTATACGAAGAAAATGTACGTATCGTGTTTCGATCAGTTGTTGTTTTAGTTGACCACTATTTTATTACCGGACAAATAATCCGTTTGTAAGGATGAAAGCTCAATGCTTGGTTGTAGATGGAGGTTGGATTAGGATCATTGCCTTGAGGATTTACTGATTCACGTCTCTCGATTCTAAATCTAAATGCATGCCAACAAGGGATAATGCAAGAGCACTTTAGGCGAATAAGGAACTGATTAATTAATTACACCAGAAGGCGATACTAATGCTGTGCACGTTTGGTCATTCCACTGCCAGCTATTCCATTCGACCTTCCAAAACACCACACAACCGTTACGAAGGATCTGTGCGGGTATGTATGTTTAGATCCACTTTCAAACTTTACTTCTAGAACCACTAGAATTTTAATCAGACTAATACGCAAATTCTCAACACATATAGTTAATACGTGACTGTAATTGAGGACTTGTTGGTTGAACCACAAGCGTTTTTCGACTCGATATTACCTGATTTGCGACTAATTGGTCAAGCGTTCTATCCAAACACCAATGACCAAATATACTTTTGCTCTTATCGTGCGTGTTACAAATCGTTATTCAACGAAGCTATTTTTTTTTTGTAGAAATAAACGAATCAAAGTTGTAATGATACGATGATTATCTGTATTTGTGATATCGGTGGGATCATTTAAGTATAAGCCAAATTCGTTTTAGACCATTTGAGAACTACTTTTTATTGTAGTGAAGACAGTAAAAATTATCAAACCTTTGGGGTTTTTATTGCATTGAAGGCAAAAAAATCCACCTCCCAGTGCGGTGAAACTTTTTATTTGAACTTTATGGCTAAATCAGGTAAGTTCTGGAAATAGGAGATGAAGTAATGTTGTTTTTTATGTTCGCATATGAACTGCGAACTTCTTTCGGTTACTATTTTCAATTATTGATAAGTAACTTTATCTATAACTGATATATAATGGAAAACTAGTACTATCAAACTAATTGCGTCTACTTTGATGTAATTAGCAGTAATTATCCAACCGCACTTTGCGGTAATTATAGGAGCTTGACTTTAACATACCAACATGATTTGGTAACGATAAGTTTCTTATCAATCTCCAGAGAATCTTATAATGACCTAACAACCGCTCGTTAATCTTTTCATTCAATTTAAACTTTAATTCTATTGAGATTTGCTTTATTTTAGTTGTATTTTGTAGAAAAAGTACAAATAAAACCAAAATTGAAAATTATCTTACATTTTTCTTTCATATAACTCATCTAAATTGGGTAATTTAGGAAATACAATCAAGTTGAATGAATTAAATGGAGCAATTTGGATGAAAGAAATAGCTGTATTCATTTTATTCGTTCCACTTCAATAAAAACCTCATTATGTTATTTGTTTGCTCTTACTTGTTCTCTGAGGAATGTAGAGGAAGAGAAAAACGAATTTATCTGTTTTGTTTATACAAAACGGACTAGCGAGTGACTTTTTTTTCTTTTTTTAATAAAAAAAATTCAATGTTTCCATCTCTCAACGAGCAATAAGATTTGAATTTCTCTATCAAGAGACGTTTTAGACAACAACAAAAGAACGAATGAAATTTAATAGGAGAAAACGAATTGGATAACACTAGGTAGATACAAGGCGTCAAGAATAAAACGTTGCAACTTGAGCACAAGATCTTGGGAAGACTTAATTAAAAATCGGTATTCTAATTTAGTTGGAGGCTATTAAAATTTTTCCTTATCAATTTACAATCTATGTTTATTTTCGTTTGAGATAAAATATGTAGATGATAAGCTATTTGTCTGGAAATGCATCTGGATACAGATTTCCATTTTTAATGTCTTAGTGGAATTCATTATAAGTTTACTGTGTGCATTGTTAATTTTAAAATTAGAAGCGATTCTCTCGAGTATTCTAATATTAGATTAAATAATCATATTCTTCTTGGGTAGAGAAAGATTTAGCTCTATAACGGTAAAAATTTAATCTTGTTATTGAAAGAATCTTCAACGACACCGATTTTGATTAAACCGAAGGTGGATTTAATTCCGAAATAACCACCTGTCTCCCTTGTAATAAAAACAGTATCACGGAAACGACTCCCTGGCCGCATAGATGATTATTGCCCCTAATGATTGACACAACTGTAGGCGCTGTAAGTAAGCAAAATTACCATCTTAATCCCCAGGGTGTAACTTGTCTCATTTTCCACCATCAACATGACAAAGACAACAATAATAGAGATGACGTTAGAAAAATTACCAACATTTTTCCATTTAACAGCAAAGATACTCAGGGTTGATTAAGTGATGCGGTCGTCATAGCAACTGTCCAGAACACTAATGTCGTTCGAATGGCAACCACACGACTGTGGAACGTTGGCACCTGTAAGCGTGCCTTGGTTATCAAAACTCAAATAATTCGTTTGTTGATAGAAATAACTAAAACGCAAACAAGAAGTTGTAATGTGGCTTCTAATTGTCAACTTTTTACACCAAAGAAACTGGGAAAGAAATGTAATATGAAATAGTGTAAGCCGAATATAAGAAGGAGGAGGTATGTCAAACATCATTAAAGTTATGTCAGTTTGATCTATTGCTCCAAAGATATTTGTTCGCAAACAATAAGCCCACACCTGAATAACACGAAAGAATAATAAAGTTTCAGGAGATATTTTCACAAGTTCCCTTTGTTATTAAAATACAATACAAAAGCGTGTGATATTTCAATAGTTATTCCTTCTTGATTGTGAACTTTATTGAATACACACTTTTATTGATGAAGATATATCTAACAAATAAGTAAAAAGGAAATTTGACAAACTTCAATGTCTGGATATTTCCATTACTGTCTGTAGCACTCAGGAAAATGATAAGACAAGTGATAAGAAAATCACGTAACACGGCTATTGTAGTGAAATATAAATGAGAACAACGTTGTTCTTGGGGATCTTCACGCATTTTTCGCTAATGGAAATTTAACTTTAATATTCCAACAACGGCACAGATCAAGCAATTCCAACTCGTCTAATGCATAATACTCCATCTATCACTTGTCAACTTAACGAACAATTCATTTTCAAATTGGTTCGTTTTTCCTGTTGTTAAACGAACTTTATGCGGTGGATCTACTAACAAAAGTTACTGTCTTAATCCATTTTCCGTTTATAGTTGTAGTTTACTATCAGCGCCCTCAAGGTTTTATTATAAGATCGATTGATATAATCCCATTGGATACCTGTGCTAAACGAACTATACCTTATATTTTATTTTATCGTCTCTTTATCGTGCCTTTCGTATTCGATTCGGTAATCGGAGCGTTTTTATTACTGTCAACATCAAAAGGCCGAACGACAACCAAAGACCTAGATAGCTGAACAACTGGTCCACAGTTCAGTCAAAGTCAGCTATTCACTTGATTTTTTTTCCTTTTCAAACACACTAAAGTTGAAGAAATACTCTGGAGTATTTCGGATTCGGACAAAGCTGAAACACTCAAACTATGTCCTAGATTAACTTGAACATTTCTCAAATGAACTGTAAACGGTGACTTTATTATACGACCGTAGTTAATTAGAAGGCAAGGAAATTCACACAGTTTCCTGTTAGGATGTTAGTTTTCGAAAAATTCAAAGCTTATATGGTTGTAATATAAACTGCCACAAAGTCTTTCCCCTAGTGAAATATATGATAATAGAATGTGGCGGATCTAAAGTATGGATATAAGAAACATCAAGTATGCTAAATTGAGTAGGTGTACGAATATTTTCCCTATGGTTTTACCAGGAACGACCAATAATGAAGTTCGGAAACTCAACTGTGGCTTTTGACATTATTGGCGGTGGTAAAGGCGGCATCAACACTTTGTAATACCTTTATCGATACCGCCGATACCCGAACGAGTCTCAAACAATACCACAACGATGGGGACTTTGAAGAATTTCCCTTTTATTCTATACCTATAGAACGATTCAACACAATTGTAACAGTATTACAATGAATTCAGTGAGAAAATATTATAATCTCAACAGTGAGATTCTTGAAGCATCTTGATTAATCTTGAAAGTTATTTATTTGAACTTGAATAGTTAATTTTATCTTACAGGGCTTTATGCTAACTTTTACTTGAAATCAAGTATTAGAACAATAGCAATAATTTTACAAGAATCTCTGTCTTTTGTGCGTATCTACTCTAAGTATTTTAATCATTATTGCCGGATAATTAGATTTCTATTGCAATAATGCCAGTGAATTATTCCAATTGAGGGATCAATTCTTTTGGACACGTTTTAATTTTCGGTATGCAAATTTTACTGCCAAAATATATTTCCAACCGGTGCACCAATTGTAAGTGCCTGTTGTTTAAAAAGAAGCGATTAGTATGCAACTTTCAACGGGATTCAACAACGGAAATATCTGTATATAAAACATGTTAACTTTTAGTTTGTTTAAAAGTTATTAGTTTTTTATTTCCTGATCTTCTGCCAGAAACAAAAACGTAATTAAAAATAGAAGCCAACTTGTACTTTATCGAACTTTAGTAATTATTAATCTTGACGTTCTAAAGATAGTTGAGATGAGGTAAACTACAAGGATGGCGGATATGATCAATAAAGATTCAAAAAATACTATTAGAGGGCTTTTAGAGTTCCATCCAAACAGTTTGAGATAGAATAAAATCGAACATTCCCTCAAGGCCGTAATGCATTCATAACTTTCGATATTGTTTGTGGTGAGACCAATCCTCAAAAGTATTTCGCACAAAGAAAAAATATATCGCCTATTCCTACTGAATTATATAAAATCCGAGATAGCAATCTCAATATTGGTTGGTGGGTTAACCCTATATAAAAACGAATATCCCCAAAAAATCACGACCATGTATTCAGGACTCGGTTGGAGGTTTTATTTATTCATAGATCACTACAATATTCGAAAGTCGGGAAACAAGCAAACATTAAACTCTTAGTGCATGCACAGATTGTATTTCAATAAAAGTTAAGCGTTTTTTTTTTGTTTGAATTACAAGAAAAGCAGTCATAAAATTTTTCTCCGTGAATTAGGTTCGTTCGAATTGAAAATAATAAACTTTTATATTGAGAGCGTACAGGATATTTATTCTTTTATCAAAGATTTCAGTATTTTTCATTTGAAAGGGAAGGAAACTACAATAACGACAACACAACGTTGAAAACAACACAATATAGAAAAAAAAATGTTCATGAAACTTCAATATCTGTCGATCTTTGTTTTTAATAAGCTTCCTGACAGGATGAAGCTATTGGCAAGACGAACAAAAAAGAAAACAGTAAAAAGAAGTATTTTCCGTCTTCAATATCAATAAAGTTGAAATTGTAAGTCTATTAAACTGAGACAGCTTAAAGCGTTTATGTTTCAAATCGCAATTTTTCAGCTATCGTTATCTCATCTCATCCGTTTCAGCTTTTGCTACAGTTTCCATGTCAATTTTCTCATTTCCACTAGACTGTTCTTGGAAAATGAGAGACGAGAGGTGGTAGCTGGTAAATCATATTAAAAGATAATTGCATTAAAGTCCCTTCTGATCTTCGAAATATCTAAATATATCTTGACATTCCTATGGGATATATAGAGGGATTTTATGTGGGAATCTCTGTTGAATTTTCCACACAGAATAGAAGAATAAAAAAGAAAAATTGGGTGATTAATTGGTGTGTCACATTGGGGAAACAATACGCATTGCTTTTTCGTTGTGTGCTGGCTTGTATTGTTGAGCGCCAACGTAGTTCAAGGTTTAATCGTGAATTTGCTACAATAAATAATTTAAAACGTGTTTTTTTTTGTGTACCTCGAAGTTTACAATCTTTGCTTTAAGGCAAGTGATAGCATAGAAATTGCTTTATTCAACACTAATTGGCATTAAATCCTTGCCGCAGACGTTGCTATAATATACCTAACCTATAGTCTTGTAATATTTATTCAACCAATAAACCACAAGAATGAATTTTGTAGTAATTTATTAGAAAAGTACTTTAAGTTCCTTTTTTTATAATAACGAAGCCTCTATACAGATTTATAGGTTGTTGCCAAGTTTTTTTGCTTCTTGAGAGAGTCTATAATTGCTGTGGTAGAACAGGTAACCCGCAAGATGTGTGGGAAATTTACCGTGTTGTAGAAATTCTATAAAACTTTTGTATACCGCAAAACATGATAGATAACTGACTGTAGTTTGGTGATAGCAATGCTGTCAAACATAAATTGAACCAACACATTTTTCATCCCCACACCAAACAACGATTCGCACAGACCGAGTAAAAGAGGCTGCAAAAAAGCAGATTTGTTCGTAGTGCTGAATAATTTTCAAGGAAATTTAAATCAACTCATGTCTCCCCTTAATCTTTGCATGTACGCAAAAAGTTTCTAAACTAGAAATTCATTCATTGCGATGTTGGATTGTGAAGTAAATTACGTTGCAATTATTGGTGTGGCGGTTTTTGTCAATATTCAAAATTGAATTGAACAGTATTTATCGAGTCGTTCGTTTACGGATCTATGCGGTTGCTGTAATAATAGCAGAACGTCGCCAATATGCAGTAGGGATAAGGGGTGGCTTATATTGACGCCCCCCCTTCTATAACTAGAGATAAACGATTCAGTGAAACATGCCACTGCTAAATGTTACATCTCCAAAAGGCGTGAAATTGCGAAGAATCGATTCACTGAATTTCTATATATAGAATATACTATTATGGATGTATTAGATATAGATAGATATGTAACAGTGGAAAGATCAAATATATTCAATCCGTTTGTAAGAAACTCTGGTCACAAGTTCGACACATATATCGTATCAGTCGAACTAGATAGAAACACTAATGGGATCATTTGCTCCCTACTTGATACGTTATTTTCTAACAAATGCTCTTATAGTACATCCAAATAACGGATCTATCTTATATTTTGAGAAATTCCAAATTTCTTGTCGGTTTATCAGAATTATTGACCTACATTTTGACAAGCTATTCATAAGCAATCACTGGTTAGGAGATGTTTTTAACATGCTCTTTACCGTGGTTCTTGTAAGAAATTTTATTGACGTCCGTCAGGACTTGTTTTGTTATCTTACCGTACAAAATCTTTAAAAATTACTTTTCCATAAAATATTTCTTCTAGATCCTACGTCTGAAAACAAATATGGTGTGTTGTGGAGTTGAAGAGATAATATGAGGCTTCAACATTCCGCCAACATTCCGCTAAACCTTGTGAAAAATCCAATCAAATTCGATAATGATTGATAGCAAATAAAGTTTGGTAGCAATGGCAGTTTGTGAAGTTGGTTAACAAATTACTCCAACATTCGATATTGCCTGAAATATAAATTTTGAATACGTAAAGTCTAACAACGATAGAGAGAACTTTTATTATTTTCCTTGTATCATTTGCATATTTTAATGCAAAAATATCAACTTTCTAGTATTAGCATTGTATGTTGTGCTAAAACTGTAATACACTGCTTTTATATTGAAAATTAAATTCACAAAACACTCATATAACTGAACTGTTAAAAACAGTACGAAACGTGAAACGAGTAGTTGCATCCTGTTCACAGACTACACCGGAAATTGAGGAACGGACCCTTTAGCAGCAAGGTGAATTAAACCAAAAGGAAAATGAGCAGTTCTATAAATTTCTTCTGCATAAAACATATAATTGCTATATTATTAGCTAGAAAAAGAGCTGTGATTAGTGATCACTTCAAACCGAATAAAATCGTTGGCCAACGGATTAAGTTGAAACATGCCGTTGACAAATGTAATCTCTGGTATAATTTACAATTGTATTCTTCAAATACAATTAAATTCCCCAGTGATTTGTACACAATATGTGGCTATTATAAATTATAATTCTCCAATATTCTCTAAATTATTGCTGTTTTTCCTTCTTCTACAACTCTCTCTCGTACACACAATTACTCAATTAATTGAAGTTGACGGTTTTTAAAGTTAATTATAATTTCACATTTTATCCGTCTCCATAAATAATACCCTGAAATGGATGATTGTTACGATCGTTACTAAGCTCAAGATTTATTGTTTGGATGGAATAAAAACAATAATTTATTCCGGTTTCGGTGTGGTGATGATAATGACAATAATTTATTAAATAGCCTTTGAGTTCGTTATCTTACTAAGGCGGTATCTTCTGGCTAACAATACAGAGTGAGAGAGAACAGAAAAAAAAATGTTGATTTTGATGTATTAGCAATCGTAATCATCAATGATAGTTTATTCATTTCCCTATTTTTAGATGAGCGGAAATTTCGTAGACTCTTAATTGAAATTTGTTTTTTTTGCTTTATGTGTTTTTTTCGATTATCTCGTTAGATTTACGATGGCTGTTATATGATTTAGGTCGCAATTATAGAAAATTGAAAACACAAATTATTTTCGTCTATTTGGAGAGTTTTAATTCCAGTAGTTTTAGTTGTTTGTGTTCCGATTTGATTGAGTAGCTTTTTTTATAGTTTATTCGTGCATATAGCTGTAGAAAAGTTAATTCAGAATATAATGTGGTTATTATTAAGCGAGATAAGTAACATATTTGAGTGGATAGTTTGACAAAAGTAATAATCCAATTTTCCTACTACCTAAATAAAGATAGAGATAGGTACTACTCGAAAGAACAGCATATCAGTGGAATAATCTTCAAGGCTTTAACAAAAACTGTCTAGGAAATTTGCAAGTTGTCTCATTAAAATGTAATTCAAAGAATGATTTAATTTGCTGTGACAATATTTTGAAACATCGGCACTCATGTTACAGCTTTGTAAGTTTTACTATTTTTAGCTTTAGTGTTTTATTCATTTTCTCTTCTTAGATATTAATTCGCAGCATATTAAATTCCATGATTAACTTCATCGATAACAAACGTGTAAGACAAGTCCAGTTGGATATCTTTTTTATTCCAGATTTGGTTTCTTATAGTCACCCAATATATTATTTAGACTAACTGTTTTCCAATTTACGAATGGGAAATCTTTATTATTTTACGATTTGATTAAAATCGGAAATTATTGCAAGTAGAAAATACTAAAAAAGCACTTGGCAAGCTTTGGGCTATTTGATATAATTAACGTCTCAAAACAAGTCAACGTTCCAAAGGAAGTATAGTAGACTAAATTCTGCAGCGATTTTATGGTCTGATGACCTTATCACATCTAGAATTACTAGTTGCACTTATACAATAAGCAGTAAGTTATACTGATCTGGAGGCGGGTGAAAGCTAGAACAACAGCTAGTTGTATATGTGCAACTAGTTCCACTATATCTATGAAGGTAAAAGGCAAATTATTTCACTATTATTTCTTAATATCTGTAGTCCGCGACTTTGTTCGCGTAGATTATAAGTACGTCACATAGTATGCTGTTATCTGTTAGTATTTCATTTCTGTATATGTAAGACAAAAAAAAAACATATGAGAACTCCGCAATTAAACTGACAACGTTCCAATTATAACCCTCAGGTAGATGTCAAATGCAAATAAGTTATTATAATTTTAATGCCCTTTTCAACCCCGTTAAAGGGCGAATTTTTAAAAATCCTTTCTTAGTCAGCGTTTAGAGCACCTAAGGAATTTATGTGCCAAATTTAAAGAGAATCAGACGGATAGTTTCAGAGATATCGTGATGAATGAGTGAGTAAACCAGTGAGTGGTAAATCGCTTTTATATTTATAGATACAATTATACGCGATGTTCCAGCTAACACTTTCATCTCAAATATCTCGTTTGTGAATTGATCGACACGATTCCTTTTCTAGGTAATTTGGAAATGTCAAAACGTCATATAAGATCTCGAAAATTACTCAATATTAGGACACCAATCACCTGCAATCAATACTGTAAATGAATTTGATATGAAAATATTTTTTTTTGTTTTAAAAATTTTTCATTTGCTACTCAACAAGAAAATAGGCAAGTGCGACTCGCCCGGCGCCTCCACCATGTTTCAAGTTATAATATTTTGTCTCGAAATGGTACCAGTAATTCTGGGAATCATAAAATTGCTGCCGAACTTGCTCTACTGTACTGTACTGCATAAAATAAGTCTCTTTGATGTCGGTAATGTTTCAAGTCTCAAATGGATCTGTGAAAGGACCTTTTCTCTTCGTTTCTGTTTGATAATCATTGAAATATCAGATTTGTTGCAGACTTTTTGCATTCGACTTTTTAAATTTATTTATTACAGAAGCTGCAGGCGTATTCAGCTATGAAGCAATAGTGCTACTAAACATATTTTGCCGATCGGATAAAGACCAAACTTTCACTTCGTACTCTAGTCTGAAATAATTAATAAATTAACTTTTAATTAAAGTCGACGATTATGTACACATCTTTACCTTAAATACTTATCAATTTTACGTACGACGCATTAATGGAGTTGATCGATTCCTTAACGTTATTATGGTAGATACGTTGAACGAGGTTGCTGTTTCAATTTACTGCTCCTTTAGGTACTTCAATTTCGTAATTACTGTAGACATTGTAATTGTACTTTAGTAGAAATTGTAACAAAAACGAGTACATTTAAACACTCTAAATAATATATTTGTTCTCAAACTTCATGGAAGTAAATAAATCAAATAATAAAAGATAATGCTTCAAGATTAATTAAAGTTAACAAATAAGCAAATAACATTGTTACAATAGGGAATTAAAATGAAATAAACAAGACTTTCTTTAGTATCGTCTTTAAACATTAATTAGTCACATGCACGTTTCGATCGTCTGTCTGCCTTCGAGTGAAGCTTTCTTAATGTTATAATTAACCGACACTGTATCATCAATGCTAATTAATTTATCATGAATCTATAGGAAAAGTATACAATTTTTTCAACAACTGTTTTAGTGTTGTATAAGTTTTCAAATAGCCAACAACACAACCGCCGCTACCAGATGTTGCTTCTAGATTTATACGTGATGGTCTGAATAAAAGCAAATATTACTACACACAAAGCGTAATAACATACACGTGTATATAGATATATAATATATAATATTTCGTGAAGAACGAGAGGATGGAGCAAGAAAAGAAAACAGAAGCTAGAGTATCCTGGTACCAAACTCAAACTTGATTATATATTTTTTTCAAGACATGTCACGCAATCGAATCATACCGGATCAGATAAACAACAAATATAATACCTTTTATAGATGTTATTATATTAGGAAAGAACCAATTGTGAATTAACTTAAATGTCAAATAATATTATCATTTGTGACAGTTTCAATGTTGTAGCTATGTATAGTCTTTTAGTTTTTATGGCACTGCTCAGGATAATTTTTTCAAGATACGTATAGAGGTTTAGATTCGTTCAGAATTATACAAATAATTAACAATCAGATTTTAAAATGTGGATTAAACTACAAACCAAATAATTGCCGTGAAACAACCAATTTTGAATGATTATATTTTAGTACTGTTTAAAGGATTAAACAGCAACCACTACTACGGATATTAGTTTTAATTCATAATATTATGTGATTTGAATCAACAACAATCACAACAAAATAAATCCTAAAATTAAAAAATTAAAATAAGCAATTTTACACCATGAATTTTTCGTCTCTTCGGGCAACTTTTAGAGGAATGATTATTCGAACATGAAGTCCTGGCCAGCTCATAACTGAATCTCTACAGAGAATTGTTAAATGCGAAAAATACATATTTGCATTTAGCAAATCTAAAATTATCATTTTAATACAAAATTGCTTGTTAGAGCAAATTTTCCGACTGAAATATTTAGTCAGAACAAAACTAGAAAATTCGTTGCGTTTGATTTTCCCTCTCACCCCCGCCACTCACTCTCTCTCTCTTTTACTCTAACGCCTTCTCTCTTTATAGATGGACCATCAAGTTGCGATATAATTTTCGCATTTTCAGCAGATATCCATCTAAAAAGTTAAAGAAACTGTAAAATTCAATTGTCATGTTGAAATCTACATTTTTATTTGAAGTAAGTTTTCTGTGAATTGATGAAAATGGTAGCCTGAAACAATACATATAGAATAGACACATCGGATACACGTCGAATGTTCAGAAAAATGCCACAATTGTCAAGCGTGTGGAATCGAAGAAACCCTCAACTAAAAGTTGGATGAAAAAAAAACAAAACTGCATACGCTGTCTCAGAAACGGCATTGACGGATTGAAAGATGTCTTTGTTCGAATGATTTTCAAACCAATCGAAAATGCTCAACAATTGCACGATTGCTTGAAACTATTCGACAACTTTAATCAACGATGTAATCGATAGTTTGCATTTTAATTAGAAATTTAACTATAAATTCTTTTTGTGATAACTTGATGAGGAACGATTGAAATTCATGGCAAATTTATGTGGATTTTTCGTGTAAATGGATGTGAGAGGGACATCACATTTATACACATGTTAACCCGCCAGAACTGTTAACGTGTGCTTTACGTCCCTTGATATTTTTACTTGATTTGGATTGAGATTGAGTCGAGATTGAGACAACGGCTTTTGTCGGATAGTAAATCTTTATTCGCTGTGCAACTGAAAAACCAACAATTGTCCTGGGACTCTTCTTTTCTTACTATTTTTTTCTTAACGAAATAGATTCAACATTAAAGAGTTCCTAAAGAAATATTTGAGCAAATGAATATCGGTAGTTCTTTTTTTATATAAAATAGCAGAAATCCCGGAAACACTATCTGAGAATCGCAAGTTCCACTCAGTTCAACATAAAGTTATTGCTAGTTGACCGTGTTTAAAATGATTTGTCGTCGTGTACGCGTCCGATAAAATATATGCGAACAATTTAAGATATTGGCGAGTTCTCAAACTTATGTATTAGACAACTATCGATCGAAAACTGTGGAAAACGGAACTGATATTGGAATAATAATCGACGTATTAATTTTTCTATTCGTGTTTCGCTTCTAGTCTATATTCCATTTTAGATCGAAGTTACTAACCAAGATGCGACACTGTTCCAACAATGCGGCGGGTTTCAAGGCAAATAACTTCTGTCAACATTCACGAATATAGGGGTTGTGACTGTGGAGGTTCTAACATACACACCCCAATCCAAATCTGACATACACATGTACGTACATATACAGACTGTTCAAGTGTAGTTTGCTTTTGTATAACGACAAAACAGACATCCATTACAACAATACATGTCACTCAAATGCAGAAACAACTCTCAGTTCTTCCGGTATGGTAATGATGATGGTTGTGGGAATGATTATGTTGGATGTCCTACTCTTTTACAATCACTACTTTAAAATACATATGGGATCAAATGCAGCTAGACAATTGGAATTCTCATTATTGATATTAAACCCCCAACACAACAATATACGTGTCCTCTTTTTACATGCTTTGATTCCACAGATTTGGCGTTTGAAATAATTTAGGATATCCACAAGTAGAGTTCAGAAAAGCTAGAGTTAGCTAAATGTTCAATTTTTTCGTTATCCGGAGAAAGATAACCTTTTTGTACGTCTATTCGATAAAGTCAAGCTCGTTGAGGTAACAAAATGCTTACTTAAATTGATGCTAAGATTCAGTTGTTGTTTAAAGAGTTGTTGGTAACCGGGAGAAGTTAAAAACCCAATAAGAACTCTTACCTTATCTTTATATATCTAGCTTTTTTTGCTACTCATCCCCGGCTTTATCTCTTATCATTGTCAAGTCTAAAATAACGAAATTTCCTCTACTGAACACGTAGGAATTTGTACGAAAAAAAATCCTAGGGATATCGTGATTATGTGTGTGTGAGCTGCTTTTTTTGCTCTCTGTGGTTAGATTCAACGTTGTAGAAATTGACCAATTCCCGTTAATAAAGCAATCTAATGATAACTCGTTTCGGATGGGAACTAAAATGGAAACGAAGAGAAAACGAATTGAACTAATAATTACTAGACGGAATCGATTGAATTGGAACAAATTCTGATTGCTATCTAATTTTGCAACAATTTATTTGAAATCCTGTATAATTAGAGGTAAACAACCACATTTCAACATATGATTGGCGCTTCTCTATTTACTATAAATGCTTCTTTGTTATTATTGTCCCTTTAGTTATATTGTGAGACGTCTGCTTTTTTGTGTTATTTCCTTTACACTACAATAAATGAAAATATCAGAATTGTGTAAATTTACATTTTGTAAATTTTGCACAAAAGTACAATATAGCGTCTCAACTGGTGTGGAAAACCGATAATGCATAATCGAACCAGATCCCAAGTTGAGAATAAAATAGTAGCATTGATAATCAATAAAGACCAACAAAATAAAAATTGAACATATTTCACGATAATAAAATAATGGTGGAAATATTAGGAAAACATTTTTATTCAGTATTGAAGCTGGTTTTTTGTTACAAGTTTGCAAATAAATTGAACTTTTGTTTGCTTAATTAGAAATAAATTGCAACGATAGATAATCTACTGGATGTCCGATGATCAGTGGAATATCAACGTATTCACTTTTATCTTATCATTAGTCTCTTGTCCTATCATAAAACAACAAACTCGTATTTATTTTCGGATTAATAAGAAAATTGATATACGTTTACGGACAATTATTGAGTAGTTAGAAAATATTATAATTTACATATCATCGGACAACCTGTATATCTATAATTAAACTAGTATTTTGTTATTACATCGTTGCACGTTAAACAACAATAATAATAATACGAACCTATATTTGATTTACCAAATATGACATTTATTGGCTGGATTCATTTTCGATCCAACTGGACAGCGAAAATCAAACGCAAACTCATTAATATTTCGTAATACAGTATTTATGTGAGTCTGTGTTGGATTCTCGTTAAATTCATTATAAAATTTTTGAGATTGTTTCGCTTTATGTCTTGTACAATGATATAGAACTGATGATATCCAATATAATTGATTTGGTGAATAATTCAGGCCTGGTAAACGTGGTTCAACGTAGTTGTCTTGAACCCAGTTATTATAGGCGTTATAAGAAACCTGGAATCCAATCAAATCAGCCATGGTTCCATCTTGGTGGTCACTTCTATTTGAATAGTTCAACTGTGAATAAATTTCAAATGGTAAAAAGTCAATTCGCTTTTATAGATCGAATCCGAATTTACTATCGAAAGGATTACAATAGCTGATAATAGATATAAAGAATTTAATCTTACTTGTGTTGAGTTTTTATATTGATTGGACAGACATTGCAGTTTCTCTTGATAATTGAGAAGTGTATGGGATGACCACCAGCTCCTCAATTCACCTTGTAATTCCCTATATCTCGCTACGACAATTATATGGTAAATTTCACGGGCAATCATCGTACCCAACATACCATAATTCATGTATTGTGGACGGTCGTTCTGATAAAGCAACCCTTGAAATACTCCCACTGGTACAGCTTGAAATAGAATTTTAATTGAAAATAAACTGGTTGCAAATGCAATTCTCGATGTAATTTATAAAGAATGGGAAAAATCGAGCCAAAAGCTTCAATGTTAGTTATTGGTGGATTAGTGAAGCATTTTCACATTGTTACCATGTTGAAGAGGTGTGATTATTGATTTGAAATAGTGTGAATTGGATGGTGTGGGATATTACAATGGCTATGAACTCACTTAAGATGTTTTCTTGTGGAAAATAATTTATATTTAAATCTGTTAATGATATTCCATTATCAGACATTCTATTTCTAGCAGTTCGATGATGTAATCTCCCATAATAGATATTAGTGTTAATGTAATCAAGTTGCAGTACTGAAGCCAGTAATTGATCCACAAGGACATCAACCTGTTAATTGACTTCAATCAATAACTAGAATAATCTCAAAATTGTAGAGACCGACACAAATATCAAGAGCGGTGGATATATTTTAATCCAACAGACAGACGTTATTTTAACATATTTTAAAGAAAGAAAGCGCTCGAAAAGAGGGATTAATTGGATGCCAGACTCTTGACAACGACTTTTCGAACATGTCAATCAATACAGGGAAAGTACGTATTTATTTTTTTTTCTGTTGATTTCTTCTGATAGGATTTAGACACGTCGCGGAATTGAAAAACGACTATTTCTGTTTTTTCCGTCTTTATCTGATTTTTACGTGAATTTAACAAAAAAAAGTAGCAGCTTACAGATAGAGTAAATGACAAATAAAGCCGCGTCTCATTTATTACAACCGGAAAGAAAATAGTTTTTTTCTCTTTTTTTTTTGTTTGATCAACTTCAGACCGAATTATACAAAACGTTAACTTGTATGTAACGTGCAGTGGTTTACCTTACGATAAAAACGACTCTCTTGGATCAAATTCTCATATGATGGTATTTCTTCCACACTTGAAACGACTTTTTCAACGGCAATCTTTTTAGTTTTTTCATCAAACCAATCTAAGGCGAGCAAATCGTTTCGGAATTGATATTTGATATTTCTGACGATCGACAACACCCTATGCCTGACATCATCATTGAAATATTTCCCAATATACACAGCTGATATAACAGTATTCAACCTGAAATATGATTTTGCACTGTGTGTATTATAGGAAAAATACGAATTTTACCGATTTATTGTTGAATCAACACACGTACTCCAGCGTGGCTGTTTCATCAATTGGCCATCACTGGCCTTCGATCGATATTCTTCCATTCGCTCTGATAACTTTGAAGGCAGATAATTGATTAACGACTGTAATACTTGCCAACACATAAAATTCGCTATGGTTCTGTTGAAATGAGATTTTTATATTAAAGTTTCTCCTCAAAGATTTGTAAAATATAAAATCTAATTTTACTTAACATTGGCGTTGTTATCAAAGGATTACGATGTGTTAAAATAGGAGAGTGGAAGAGTAATCTGTGTACAATTACCGTTTCGATGTCACGGTGAGGAGATTCAATAATTTCTTCACATACAACGGCTCAGACACGGATACTGTGTCATCGTACGTAATCTGACTGAAGGGCGCCAGGATCTTGTTGATGTATTCGAGCCACGGTATACCGGGAAATTCGTGCTGAAGCTCCGATAAGGATACCGGATTGTACAGTTGTGATTTGTTATTTGATTCCACTGAAATCTGTAAATGCAACAATCTTGAGAAATTGACTGAAATTTATTAAATTTGCTTAAATCGTTCTAACAAAAATTAGATTCGAAATTGTTCTGAATTGTTTAAGTGGATTTTTCAAGTGGAATCACATGGGACAAATCAAACGCCTAGACCCAAGATGGCTGCAAAAGGTTGTTAGATCAATTTAGGAAATAGTTCCTTATAGACATTCTCAAAGTGACGTCAATTCAAATCTCTCTGAAAGGTATTGATTCAGTTTGATATTCGGATAAGTTACCTTATCGAGCTTCTGAAGAAATTGCATCAGTTCTTGTTGCTCTCTCATGGCTCGTTCTCTATTAGCACCAAAGATTATTGCGACATCTATCATATATTCTTTATATAGTTCTTTGATATTTTCACTTATATTGAATGCGGAATAATAAGGTTTATCTATCTGTAAATATACAAAATTATAAATTTTCTTGATTGGATGTATTTTTTTTAATAATCCATCGGTAACGTGAGTGATTGGTGCTTATATTTGTGCAGACAGTCGTGAGAAAACTGAAAATTTTAATTAAAACACACAGCAATTCCAATTTAAATATCTTCCAAAGGAGAAGTCTAACACGCGAATAAATTATATTGAGTACAACGGAAAAAAGATGAAAGCAAGATAGAGAAACCGATCCTTACTCACATTTAAAATATATCTCGTCAAATCCGTTTCATCTCTTTGTACTGTAAGCATTATAAAGTATTCAAAATTAATCCCGATCTGTCGCAATTTGTAAACAACATTCTTCCAATCGAATTCATTCTCACGCCAATATTGTCCGTTTAAGATCGGCCATCCGCCCATTTGTTCAAAAATCTGTTTAATTCGTTTTAATCCCTCTTTTTCGATACTTGTCTCATTCATACAAGCTCGATAAAATTTCTTTGCCAAATTGAAACCAATCGAATCTTCAATATGTCCTTGTTGTTGTTCGAGAAGATTCCGGATTTGGGATTTGATCTCATCGATAATAATGTTTTTTACCGATCGTGAATTGAGATTATCTACATTTGTGTTATGTAGGAAATTTCCACAGGAGAATTTATAAAAATCTTCACATGGATCGATTTTGATGTTGACATAATTGAGAAGCTCCATTGATGTGCGTACACAAGTGGATGCCGTGCACACGGCTGGTTCATCTACGAATTCACAAAAATCTCTTAGTCGTTCTGTAAATATGTGAATAGTTGCAAATTTACAACTCACGTGAGATAATTAAGTAGATGATAAGTACGAGAAGCAGAATTATGGTCGAAATTAACGTGGCTATAATTAAACGTTTTTCGAGTGTTGACCGTTTGTTCCACCAACGTACTTTAGATGGAACTTGGTTATTTGCTACATGTCTAAAGAGTAATTGAAGTAAAAACGTTTTACAAATATTTAATAATCAATATTTACCCATTCTTCATTTTTATGCAAGTTTCACGTTATTATTCGGACTGTCTTTTATTAACATATTCAACGTTTAATGGTTGAGGTAATTTAGATATGACACATACTCATTATATCAACACTAAACAAGACAATAATTAAACGAATAGCACCGAAATTTGAACGTCTCTTGGGTGCCAACTATTCTTAACTACATCATCACACATTTAATAAGTTGTCTCTTGAATGTAGGTGGTAGTACACAGATGTTCTAGGTTAAATTGATTTAATTGTTTTGAAAGTTAATTTATGTCATTCTGTCTCCAGTGTAGTTGAATGAAAATTGACAAAACCTTTTAGTTTTAATTTGAAAATTGAAATTTTCCGGCCACCAAATAAATGAAAAATGTAGCAAAATAAACAAATTTAGTTTATAGTTTCCACAACAAATCCAATAATCCAATCGTAACTTTGTATCATTAAATTAAAATTTGATAGAAAAAAAAATTGTAATGCTCTCAGTTTACGAATTACTTGAAACCGTTTCTCGTTGATAATGGTAAGAACATTACACCAGATGCAAATAAAGAGCTTAAGTAGTAATTTGTAACGTTAAGTTTCAATGGTTTCAACCGAAAAGATGATTATCTCACATACGTGTTAGAGAATACTCAATTAACCGTCCAAGTTTTGGCTTTTTTCCGACACATCTGTGCCTTGTTCAAATTCCATCATTACCCCCATAATATTCAATACTGCATGCTTTCATATTGAAGGCAGCCAGACTAACAGTAACAATAACAATAAAGCTAATAACTGATATTGAACAAAAAATAAGACGATTCTAACGTTTCTGTTGTTATTTAGTTTGGCTCGTCGATAATCTTATTTCACAATTTTCTTATTGCTTCAAATATAACTGAAGAAGAATCGTAGTGTGTGGAGACAACGAAACTGGGTGGAGTTTCAAATCAAACCAATAAACTAAGTTTCAGTGAATATCATGTTCTGACACCGTATATGATAAACTAATTTCGTTTGGTAATTTTTTTGCCGTTGATCGGTTGAGATGAATTTGACACGGAATTGCTTCGTCATGATTAAATATGAATTAACCCAACAAATCGTCTTGGAGAGCGTGCAAAAAATAACGAAAAAACTATACATTTGATATCTAATCCTCAAAAAAATGTCATAAATAACATGAATTCTGCAAAAATTATCAAATCATGTATTTCACGGCATATGGTTATGATTCGGATATAAGTATTGTTTTGAGCAAACTTCAGTTCTAAAAAGGCTCTGCGTTACCCGAATAGATTGTTTTCAGAAGCAGTAAAAGCAAAAATCGAACATTCCCAGGGAGCAGTTTTGAAGAACCGGCCCAAGACCACAACAAAACGCAGTCTAAAGTAGCAATTTTAGGGACGGTACATTTTAGTGCGTCCTATATTGGATTTTATGAGTACAATTTGGTTAAGAATCCTCTAGTATTAATTGAAGAAAAAACGATAGAACAGTCTTAGCTTTGATGAATTTGCTCGCTTTGGGATTGAGGTACAACCTGAGAAATCTTTGAAACCGCTGCTAAATCCGGAAGAGTTAATTCGGTTTAGAAAGTGTAATTTCTGGGGGAGATATCTACGGGTTGAAAGTGGACAATTTTCAAGTTCAGGGATAAACAGTTGATCAATTCAGCTCTTCAGGCTTCGTAAACCGTAAAAGATGTTCAGTTTCTGGAAAGCTCTATCAGTCAAAATTTTAGGGTAAGGATCATTACCTTTATTTTGAAAGTACAAAAGTTGGCAACCCAGTTTTGCATGCACCTGGAGTCTTCCAGGTCCATCTTTGGAAGTTTCTTTGAAGTTTCCCCAATCCCTTCATCTGTGTTGTGCCATTACTTTGGTCGTCGTATTTTCATTTACAAACGGCATTTTTAATAGTTTTTTACCAGTTTTTGTTGCTGTGGAAATTAGACTTATCGCGCAAATATTCTTGATAAGAAACAAACAAAGGACGCTTACTTTACACCTTTTCTAGATTTATTCGTTCTTGTTCAGTTGTATTGCAGTCTTTGAAGAGTTAAGGGGGAAAAGGGTCAGAAAATCGATTTTTCTAATTTTTTTTCGGAAACTACAACTTATAAGAAATATTCTCGGAAAATTTGAAGTCATTAGGAGCTAAACTTTTCGAGTTATAGACGATTGAGTTTCCGGGCGCTCTGACCGTCATTAATAAATGTGTCAAAAATCTTGTACTGCACACGGTGGTAAAGCCCCTTTTTTCACTTTGTACAGTAAGTTACTATTTTTCTCTATTTTATTGATGTATTAAACTTAATCGCGTTTTTCTCAAAACTTTTTTTTTAAAGGCGGTAGTCAAAATTTCTCGAAAATCTGCGACCGATTTCGCCTAAATTTAGCACACTTCATTTACATACTAAATACTCGTTTCTGAACGAAGGATTTTTTTAGTTTCAATTACAACTTATTTTTTAATTCAAAAAGGAATATTTTGTTAATTCCTTCGTTCAAATTCAAGATAAACTCATGTACTAAAGAAATCCCTTTGGTTTTTTAATATCAAATACAGCATGAGTTATCCTGACTACCGCATGGCAACTATTGTTGAGGTGACTCAGTTCTCAGGACTATCACTGGCTGAATTTTCAATATTTTTTTATGAAAATGTAGCAGTATATTTTTAGAATAATGCTTAATAATGTACAAAATTTTTTAAAATATCAATAAATAAAGTACTCTGTAAAGAAAATCACAAAAATATGCTATATTTTGGTATCTCAGACCCTTGTCCTACCTCAATATCGTTTCGAAAAATTGTGATTTTTGATACTTAATAATTAATTGTTTCTAGTGCTAATGCGTTTATTATAAAAACAGATATTCCATGCCGAACGGCTCTAGAATCCTCATAAGAATGGTAAATTTCCAAATAATTATGTTATTTTTATAATAGTATAAGTTTTTCTTTCTTTTTTTGTTGTAGTTACACAGTTATCAACTGGAATCAAACCGCGAGTCTTTCTTCTTTTCTCAACAGTGCCCCAAACGAAAATCCTATTTTTTATTCTTTTGAGTTGTTCTAATACGAAATCTTTTACGACCGTCTTCGATGGGATACCAGACGTACTTTTCTAAAATTCGCTAAAAAATTATCGCCAGTATTTTGGAATTTTAATTTTTGATCACAAAATAACGCGAATGACCATTGTTTTTCTTCTTGTTATCAAAAAAAAACTATTTTCGGTCGGTTAAGTATTGAACTCAATAACAAGAGATGTGTGAATATAATTCTATAAAAAACATGATAATTTGTTCATTTATTTACGATAAACTTATGCCCCTTGTGTCAGAGCAATATATAATGTTTTAAATAAATCGACGTCGGATTAGTTGATCAATTTGCTTTAATAATGGTATAATGTGGTGAATTTATAGGAACTAAACATTTTAAAATTTCTGTATTTTAAGAATTTATTGCATATTAAAATTTTCACTTTATTTTATTGTTTTTTTTTATCAAAATATTTTGTTGTGGTTTAACGGTATTTTAACGCAGTGCCAATAAAATTTTACAGTTTATTGATGGTGCTTGTTTCAACAATTGTGCTTGTTAAAGAAAATTTAAGCGATTTTATCAGAATTATTTATGAAAATACGTTAATTCATGTAAATTCCTGTGCTTTATTTATTATTCCTATTACCAAACTGTTCGTTTCATTTAATGGTAAAGTTACTGCATTTTTTATAAATATTTTGATTTGATTGTTTTGATGATTGGATTGCCTTTGATATTTTATTGGTGTTTATCACAACTCATTGTTACATAGTAACTAAACACAAAACTATACATTTGATATAAAACAGTATCCATTATGCTTTACATATCCACTAACATTCAAGCATGATAATATCAAACGTATTAATAATTTAGGTGCTCTATAAATTTGCAACGCTCGTTACTAAATGCAATTAAAAAATAATAAAATGACATTTTTTATCAATATTGCGGTGAAATCTCATACTCACACTTATTGTATTCATATTTTATAGTACTATATTTTTCGAATTTTATTCCATACGATAATCGATCCTTTTCAATTTCTACAGTGTTAATCGAAGGTAAACTATCCTAACTTAAGTTTTAAGTTCACTAACTTAAGTGCCAATATTGTCCATTTTTGTATATAATGGACCGAAATATTTATATAAACTAGATAGCTAGACATGTCTTTACGATCCAATGGGATGATTTGCTCTAAAATTATCGCATTTGAAAAATGAGCTTTTGCAGAGGCTAAATTATTTGATAGAGGCTCTTCGCAATTAATTTACTGGTAACAAAATTGTGGTCTTTTCTACTACAAACCAAAAAGAAAAAACGAATAAAAATTTTGGTAAAACTGGGATCTGTTGAACCTAAGACCCGAGCGCCACTCGCGGAGATCTTCTACTACTGCTGTGAACTAATTTCAAATTACTAATCATTATAATATAATTTTTGGTGGAGGACTAAATAAACTAACTGCAATATGTTTTGTGAATTGTAGAATCGGCTCTTACAATTAGACATCTATTAAATGGATTAGAGATAGAGTGTTATGGGACAAAGTAACCGGGTACCAAAATCTCACACTTCTATCATAAAATGTTTGCAATCAATTATACCTAATCATTTTCATTGTGAGAACCAACAGTCCTATGGGAAATAAGCTTCTGATTCTTGTGAAGCAGTTGAGAGAACGTTTATACCATCCGTGATGTTTAAGACACTCTCACAAATTAGTTTATTGATTTACTTCCCGCATGTGCAAGTGGGCTGTTTTGACGTTAACTTATGTATTCCGATACTATTTTTAATATTCAATTATTTATTATTAATGCTAATAATTTTTAATTGACAATTAAATGAACGGCTTTCTTGATACAAAATAGTGCCTTCTGTTTATTATGTTCAACTGCGCATCTACATATTCGATTTTATTCACAAGCGGATATCTTGCTTTGATGCCATTTCAATCGTTCGTATCCCAATATCCAAAAATCTTATTTTTTAGTAATCCTCAGTAATTTATTCCATATACCTTTAGCTTAAACCGGTTGTAATTCGTTGAAAATGTAAATCTTCGTGTAAGTCTGGCTTTTTTCCACTTCGTTTCACTTTACGCAGACAAATGTTAAAATTAATGAAATACAATGCAAACATATTAACAATTTCATTACGAATTACTCATAGTTTTAATGAGATCTGGGAGTCGGAAGCTTGGACATATGCAACATATTCTTTTGAATAGTAAACAAGATTTGTTGTGCAGTTTACAATAAGCTCAACAAGCGAATTTTTATTCTATGCACACATGAATTTGTTAAAAGAGATAAACTTTAGCACTGCATATATCACTAAAGAATTATTCTCCCAGCAGGTTAAGCCAAAAACCGGACTGTATACATTCATCCATAATTACATTTATGAATTTTCTTGTTGTTCTTGTAGTTCAATTAATGTTTTGTTATTATAGAATGATAGAATATTTCGTTTTCATTATAATTACATTTTATTGTTACAACAATAAACAGTCTAGTTACAAATTACAAATTAATAATTAAGTCATTAATAAAACAATGGTGCTGTTAAATTTATTTTGTATGCTGTTAATGAATGGATAAATAAAATTACAAAACATGACCGTACAACAAAGTGTTACTAATATTATTAAACACTCTTAAAAGCTGGAAAATTTCTTATTAATAACGAAAATAATAATAATGATAATGATTGTTGAATGCACAAATTATATACTATGGTAATTTTTTTTTAAATAGTACAAAGCCTATTGCCGATTCATTTGTACACATTGAAGGTAAAAGTATCCCACTTGCGACCCAATCATCTGGATTGTTTTCTCTCACTTTATTTATAAGACTCTATTAAACAGAAGAGGAAAAAACACAGAAACGTGTATTTGGAATCAATTTCATGAGGGAGTATTTACGTCTCTCTTGCACTTTACAATTTCGTAGTATTTAAAAAAAATACATATAAGTGTTTATTTAATAAATGCAAAATAAATTTTAATTACTTGCTGCTTCCGTCGAGAAATAAAAATATGGAACAAACTATTCGTGACAGTAGAAAAAAGTTGTGATTTATTGTATGTAATTATTACCAAGTCAAAGGCGCTATATTGTGTAATATTGTAAAGAAAATATCTAAATTGTACTATGCTGACCTAAATCTATTTTGTTTGAATATTGATTAATAGGAATTATTCTTATAGTGCTATTGCTCTCAGATAATAATCTAACAAGAACGATAATTTAATAAGCGATAAAATTTCCTAGAGTAAATCGAATTTCACAATAGACTATTCGATAGATAACTAACGATGTAAAAAAGTAGTATTGACTAAACGACGAACGGAACATAAAAAAGAATAGAGAACGGAAATTGGGTGCTACGTGTACGGCTATTGTCCAGTTAGTAAGAGTAATACAACTTTCCTAGGTTATTATGACATGATCTTATCTACTTAAATGTGTATTTGGTGCAGTGAATAAAGAGACCGACTTTTACACTACAAAGTAATAAAATAAGCTGCTTTATCGCAGATAGTAATAGAAAATTATTATCTTTATTAATAATCACGTGTGGATTATAAAACACAAAAGGCACACTTACTCAGCACGAGTAGTTTTTCGACTATATCCTTCAGCTTGTTGCATTTGTTTGGCATAATATGTTTACAAGTGTGTTCGTCAGACTTTCCGCATCCATCACTAACACTGTCACACATTAACACTGATAATGCATTACTCTATCTGTTTCGAGTGCTAGTGATTTTCTAAATTATGCAAAATGCGACAATTTTGAGATGAATAATCTTCATACACACATACACAGAGTCTGAGGCAGAACGAAACAAGGAAAATTTAATATTATTTTTTTAATACTTGCTGTTAAAATCCTCCTTTATCAGCTAAAAACCCGATGGTAAAGTAGTACTTTACCCACCTCAGTGGTAAACAGAAAACAGACAAAACAGAAAATAAACAAAAACACTTGCTAGTTGTTTAGAGAAATCCAACAGCAACCAACAACCATGGACAACTGTATGAATAATTAATATCATAATTTATTAGAAAATTAAAAATAAATAAATTAAAAAGTGTATGAAGGGCAAGTATTGAAAAAAATCTTGTACTGCAAACGGTGGTAAAGTCCCTTTATCCACTCGCGGATTTGTCTTACTCGGCCTTTGGCGTCGTGATCCAAACTTCCACTCGTGGATAAAGTATAACTATAAAGCCTTGTACAGTAATTAACTACTGTTTGAGAAAGTATGTATCAGCTACAGTTTTTTCTTTATAAGACAATTTAAATTAACAGTGAAATTTTAAAATTGGCAATTCGTACTTTACAAACAGATACTTAACGGATCTGTCACCGTCCAGTCTAATTCTGAGTGGGTGCACTAAATAGCTGTTTAATGATAATAGACCTTGGTGGAGCTGATAAAAATTGGTTTAAAAATTTGAAACCATCTATACATTTTTTACAATACCGTTTTACTTTATAATATTGTTTTAAGGG